>JANRGW010016810.1:0-13348 GCA_024733675.1 Psilopsiagon aymara | reverse complement strand
GAGGACACCAGAACTGCACACAATACTCCAAGTGATGTCTCACGAGAGCAGAGTAGAGGGGTAGAATCACCTCCCTCGACCTGCTGCTCACGCTCCTTTTGATGCAGTCCAGGATGCAGTTGGCTTTCTGGGCTGTGGGCACACACTGCAGGCTCATGTTCATTTTTCCATCGACCAACACCCTGAAGTCCTTCTCTGCAGGGCTGCTCTCAATCTGTTCTCTACCCAACCTGTAGCTGTGCCTGGGATTGCTCCCACCCAGGTGTAGGACCTTGCACTTGTCATGGTTAATCTTCATCAAGTTGGCATCAGCCCATCTCAGAAGCAGGTCGAGGTCCCTCTGGATGCATTCCTTCCCTCCAGTGAATCAACTGAACCACACAATGCTTCACACAATTAGCACAATGGTTTCATGCATTTTGGTCAAGCTCTCATGCTCCAGATTTTGCTATTAATAGTCTTCACCCGCTGTGTAAGAATTATCTAAAGTCAAGAAATAAGGAAACTGAGGTCTGATATGCAACTCATGTAAGGTCAGACGAGGACATATATTCCACAAAGTTTTAGGCCCTCCAAATCATGGGCTTCTGTCCTGCTTTTTCTACCCATATTTCCTCACAATGCTGTGGTTCCACAGGCTGCCCTGGTTAGATAAAGCCACAGATGAGGGGGTAAAAACATCCTGGATCCCTACATCTTTCTAGCCTGCCCAACAGATAGTCAAGAGGGTCAGGCTCCCCTTGGCTGACCAGAACTATTTATAAACCTTGCAGTGCATGACCTGAGAAATCTTTCCCAGACACAATCAATGCTTTCAGATGCTGCCATCATCACCATGATTTCTAAGTGCCCAGTAAATAGGAATTCTTGTCATGTCAAGGCACTGTCTGCCAAGACATGGTGTGGTCTCTGTTGTAGAATTTCTCATCTAAATAGCTGGCATAGGCTTGCAGATTATAACTCAAGGAACAGGAATAAAAGAGCACAAACTGTCTTAAGACTGGGCACATAATTTTGAAAGCATCTTGGAGGTACAATATAAAGGAGAAAAACGTTTGCTCTGGGGAGAATAGAAAGTCTCAATCCCAGTTGGTGTTCTGCCACACTGCTTAACAGCCTTTGAGCCCCACAAAACACACACAGCTTAGACATCCCACTCCAAGAAATTCACTCATGTTCTGAGGGTTATGACACCTGTGACAAGTAGAACACCGATGCTATGTTGGGTTTTCCATGACCCTTTCTCCAATGCCATAGCCCAAGCACAAAAGAATTAGGAATTTTACCTTCTCTTCGTGCATTACTTATCAATTTTCCTGCAGATTTACTCATTACGTGGACTACAAAAAGGGGGCAGTGGACAGCATTTGCTATGGAAATTGCTCTTTGTGTAGCCTCAGCTTCCACTTCTTCAGGACGAGACAGTGCATGCCCCTCAGGGCCAGTTATTCCCATTGCCAGCATCTTCTTTGCACCCTGAACACACACAGACACACACACACAAAAACATGTAAGAATCAGATACAGCACAACCATGGTGTCATGAACATGCCACTGGCCACATGGATCCTAAATAAGCCACTACAGCTAGCTTGAGAAAAAACAAACAAACAAAAACCAGCAAACAAGGTAGTTATGATTTTTTATTTTTTTTTTTCAAAGGAACTTAATGTTTTCTTATCTGAAATCCAATACATCTCTTAACAATCACAGGTCTCAAAATACCTAAGTGACTTTAGAGAACACACTCTACAAGCTTGCAGAGATAAATCACCCCTTTTGAAAGCCCACCCCTCTCTCAATATGTACTCTTAAATGATCACAGTCAGCAACTAAGGTGACAGTACTAACCCCTCACTGGATGGAAAAAGGAAAGAACTTTACTAAGCACAGATACACATCCAGAGCCTTCAAATCAGGCACCAAGGTTTTAAGAGTTATAAGATTTTGACCCTACTATATTCCAGGAACATATGCTTTGCTGATTTGAGATTACATAGCAATAAATTAATTTCTGTTATGGGACCTGGGGCAGAGTTGAAGCACTATTGACTAGAATATTTGAAGAATCTCAAAGACATCAGTGTAGTTATACTCCCAGAGGCTCCACACAGCACTAAGATCACAATAGCAAGTGTGAAGAGAGTCTAACTAGGCACAGAGGGACCTATTAATAATTTTGTATAATAAAATTATAAGGGTAGGACTTCTGTGCCCAGTCACTGAAGCTTCTGGATTTGTTCCTGCTAGATGACTATTCTTGGAGAGACCTAGGGTTAGGCATTGCATACCTGACACCTAAATACTTGGCTGAGTGTTCCCCCTTTTACTTGGTCTATGATTTGGCTCTGACTGTTGCTCTCTTTGTCAGTCAAGTATACATATATTGAAAGTATACATATTATATTGCAAGTATACCTCTCATTATAACAGAATCATTTGCCTCCTGTCTACTCTGAATCAAAGACTCAAGGTTACAATTCCACAAGCACCCTTTACAATCTTGAATAGGAACGTTTGTCATCAGTTCCCTGCAGTTAAAATAGGGTAGAAAAGCCTTTGCCTGTGACCCAGTGATGGTACTAATACAGCTATTGAAGGGCTTATAAATGGCAACAGGACCATTTATATTCTCTAATTTTGATGGATAAAATGTCAAATGCCTACCTGTGCAATTAGCTCCCCATTCTCTGCATGGACTTGAGCAATTGCTCCAAGCTCCTTACAGCAGCAAAAAGCTTCATATAACTCCTCATCATTGAGCATATATATATCTTTATAGGCCATAAACATCTTGAAGGAGTTGACACCTTTGTTTTGAACAAGAGTTCTCATTTCTTCCTTTACCTGAAAGACAGCAGTTTTTAAAGCCCAGCAATATTATATTTATCCTGTTAATAATTTTATATAATGAATTTGTAATTACAAAGGGTGACCCTTTACTCACCCATCAAACATATGTTTAGTCCAAACAACCCAAGTCACATATTTAAAGACTGACTTATACTATTCTTCTTGTATAAAATTCATCCTCCAAGTACATATGCCAGTACCACTGCAGTGCAGATATTGGAGGCACAAGCTAATTGCAGGAAGGGAATGATTTTTACAAAAGAAAGCAAAGCAGCATTTCACTCCAAATTAACCTCTTGATATTGAAAACACCCAATCCAATATTACAATCAATGTATTCAGCGTATACAGTATGGAGTTTTGAGCAAAACTGATTTTCAAAATTGGATCATAATAGGCTTCATCTTCTGGCAAATAACAGTGACAGAAAGTATCTCATGTCCTGAAGCTTTGTCCTGACTCTAAACACCACCACACAGCCTTTTGGAATGTTTTGTCATCAAGCAAAATGGCTCTAAGCTCTAGAAGGAAGTCTGCTTCTCTGGTGGATTTTGTTGTTTGGTTTTGGGGTTGTTTTTTTTTTTTTTGTATGAACTCCTTGATAGGATTCCCTGCTTCTGCTGTGGTCTGTGAAGCCCAGCAAAACTTTATGTCCCAAAGAAAGAAAGATGCAGATTTTAGCCCAAAGGTTTCTTATATAACCAGTTCTAGCTGGTTAGCTAGAACTAACCAAAACTATCCATTACCTAACTTTGGCTCTCCTTCCCAGTAAAGTGATGGTGACACTAACTGATGTGCATCTGTGATACTACTACAATTTCCACAGGATGAATTCCTACCAGAAAGTAAAACATAGTTTTTCATCTTGTCTGTAATTATCTGGTGGTATCTGCCTAAAAAGGTTTGATACAAAACCAAGGAAATTTTCTGGATTTATCCAGAGGAGGGATGGGAGCATATCTTGAGTGGGAATAAATACCAGACACAAGATCCTGCTCTTGCACAAATATAGAGGCATGTAAAGTATTTTCTTCTTTACTATTTACTGTGACTAAGGAAAAGCATTATAAAGAATGCATGCTTTTAATCATTCCTGAGGAGATGACAGCTAATTAAAAGGACATATCAGTCATCTTTACCCAGATCTTTTACAGCTACAAAGCATCAGACCTTTCTATTTCTTTCAATCTTGGCCTTTAAAAAAAAGTTAACTTCTTAACATAAACCAGAACATTTCATTGATTTACACCTCACTAATTTTATTGGATTTTCAGTACAATGCCACTGTTCCCTACTGAGGCGGTTTCAAACATACATTCCTCAAACTTCACTGGAGAATATATTTTATGTCTTTGCTTTGAGCTAGAAGTTGTAGTCAGCCTATTTATTGCTTAGTGCTCAGAATACCAAAGACGGAGTGTTGCCAGAGTGAAGACTTTGGTTCATGTATGTTAAAAGTTAAAAATTAGAGAAAGTACTCATATTTTAAAATAGAATTTACTTAATATATCTATGTACTGATGCATATCTTCTGAGGATCCAAACTGGTCTTGTAAAACATGGGTCAGGTTCAGATAGATGTCAAGCACCTGGAAAGTTAATTTATTCAATAAAGCTTTCAGGTTATCAGCAAGCATTCAAACAATGTCATGGTTTCCTCATCAAGGATGATTTTCCAGTATGTAAATTCCAAAAAATTTTTTCAGATAATCTAACAGTCAAGTAACTATGGGCTGCAGCCCTGCTTTACTTTACGGAGGTATTACTGCAGTCAGTAAAAACAAAAAAACACCAACATCACCAACCCCCCACCCCCCAACAAATAAACAAACAAACAAACAAAACATCACAACCAAGACTCAACAGGAATATAAGTTGTCAAGTGTCCAAGGAATAAAAGGCAAGAATCATGCAAACACCTCTTACCCCCTCTGACTTGCCTGGTCTTGGTCTTGCACAACTGCTTCCTTTAATCTTGAGCAGTATTACCAAAAGACACAGGCTATCTGCAAGGACTACTTGCAGATACTTTTAGACAGGTACTTTTACAGGTACTTTTAGACAGGTTTGGACTATTTCAAATGTAGTTTTTATGCAAAAAAATACTACTACACTGCCAGCAAGCTATATTTAGCACATAAGGACTACTACAAAACAGGTGTGGTACTGATTCATGGAATTGAAAATCAGTTATTGTGTTTACCTTATTGCTCCACCATGTAACTGCCACATGCAGGGAATAATCACAGCAGACTTTAGGGTCTGCCCAACTTTTCCATGTGTCAAACGCTTCAATCAGAGAACAGCCTTTGTGAGGGATGGCAAAATCAATGATCATAGTGGTGCCTCCTGCTACAGCAGCCTGAAAGGGATAAAGTTAACATTTAGTATTGGAGAGAATGCAGATTTCCTCCCACCCTCTCTGTGCAACAACTCATCTTGATAACTGAAAAGCCAAAACTCACTGAAGAGTTCCCCTGACTAAAGTCTGAACTTGCAAAATTATTGTGGAGGTCAGTTTTGCCTCCTTTGAGAAGGCTGTTCTCAAACAGGCATTCAGAAGAATCATGAGGAAATTCTCAGACTGAAGGAGTTTTCACACATGTACAAAGCCTCTTGAAAAGTTTGGAGATGAGTGCGGCATTGATGCATCACTGAGTTTCCTGAAATATGTGAGATCAAGGAAGAAGAGCACCAGAAGACCACAGTCAACTTGTGAAATGCTTCCTTGGAGTCTATGTAGTTGAAGAAAAAAGGCCTCTGTGACAGGAAAGTATTGAGGGGCAGATACAAAATTAAAAAGAACAGATTCGGTCTGAAAACCCACTTTGAAAATCCCTAAACTCTTGTCTAATACCAAATTATTACCTTTGTGGGTTTTTTTTTCTTTTTCTTTAAGGGATCTTTGTTAGTCATTTCCAGAAACCAGATCCTCAGCTAACAGAAATTGACCCAATACAGAAATTCCTTTGTTGTAACTGTTGCAGTCTTCCAGATTGATGTAATGGTTACAATTAGTCAGGGAAATCCTCTCTATTGCTCTGAACAACATCCCTTTGCACCCCAGAGACAACCAATTCAGATCAGACTTACATTACTCTTCCTCTTTCTAGACCAATTAACCCTTTCCTCTCTTTTACTTATCAATCAGAAATATAACTGTAAATATGTCAGTACATTTTGCAAAGACGTTTGGAGAGTGACAAACATTTGTGAATCTGGGATGAACTGAGCAAATATTTTCTCCAACCAAAGTTGTTCAAACTGTATTTTTTTTTTCCCAACAAGACAGATTGATTTCTTTTTTTAAAAAAAGAAACAGGATTTAGAATTAAACAGTATTTACAGACTTGAAGAAAAAAAAAAAAAAAAAGTCATGGGTTGAAACTCCACTCAAATTCTCTTTTTTCCCTAACATCTTTTTTTTCCCCTCTCTTGTCAGGAGAGGTATTCTGTGCCTTTATTTATTTGGCTGAATGGGTAAGTCTTGGCTAATCATTGTAGCATATTTTGCAATTGTTGGAACACAGCTCTGTCTCTTGTCAGAATATCTGCAAGATGGTGACCTTCAGTAAACAGCTCTGAATACATTCCACACTTGGACTTGGGTTAAAAGGGTCCACAATATCTAACTTTCTGACATCTGATCACTTGGCTGGATCTGGAGTCTTCTCTTAGGCACTACCTGCTCATCCTGTTTTGTGTGTGCAGTCTCTGTTTCGCAGCCTCCCTTATCAGTGACTCAAATATATTATTCAAAAAACTTCAAACCTAAAAAATAAAAATACTACCTTCTTGAAAATTAGCACACAATTCATCTTCCCAACTTTGGGACTTGACAGTGCAGGCACCTACCTCCAAGTTAGTCTTCATCTTTGTTTCTTTTTAAGCAATGAAAGCATTTTAAGAATGCAATCACTAACACCTTACAAAGACATCTTAAAAGAAAGCCACAGTCACTGCTGTTTCTTTTACATATTTCCTCCTCTCAAAAGAAATCATCTTCTGGCTTCAAGTCACATTTGTTTGATTTCTCCTGAAATGTCAAATTTCTAGATACACTGTTGATAATTAGTTTACAAAAGTGGTCTTCACAGAGCAATAAAGGATTGTTGCACAAAATGAAAAAAAATATTAATATATATATGTGTACTATCAGATAAAGTAAGTATTCCAGAAATCAAATTCTGCCTGTCATTCAGCCAGGAAACATACCCTGTGATGTCTGTAGAGAAGTAGAACAGACATTGTGGGCTTGATTTTTTTCTCTCCACTTATCACAAAAAGAAGTGCGAAGGCCAGAATCTGCTGTGGAAGCCATTATGGTAACTATAATTTATTTTTTTTTTAACAAATATTTCCTGTCTGTGGACATCTTAAAAAGACAGCACTGTTAGGCCCATATAATACTCGATTCCTTAATTTCTACCAGATAACTACAGAGTCTAGGGGAAAAAAAAAATCATTATCATATTTATAATAACTTTTCAGCAATCAGTTCTGGATGTAGAAAAGCTGTAGCTTCTCTTTTGCATCTTACATTTGACTTGGAGAGACATGTTATTTTTTGGTATAGCAGCCATTTTGGTATGTCAAGAAAGATAGTGCTTAAAACTACCCCGTATAAAATATTTCCATTCAAACAACAGCAGCAACACCCGCAAATCTATCTTGAGCTGGAACAAATACTGTTATTGAAAGAAATATGACAGTAATTTAAGGATAGCATACAGGTAATTTGTAGTCCTCCCTTCAGTACTCTGGAGTAAGCATTAGAAGAAGTCAGCTTCTTATGAATATGAAAATGTACAATAAGGGGGAAACAAGACAAAGCCAGGTTAGACAGAGCTTGGAGAACCTGGTCTAGTAGAAGGTGTCCCTGCCCATGGCAAGGGGTTGGAACTAGTTAAGCTTTAAGATCTCTTCCAGCCTAAACCTTTCTATGACTCTACGATTAGACCACTCAGACAATCTAAAGTGCACTCTCATGACATGATGGGGCAAGCAAGAACTGAAATTTCCTGCTAAAGAACAGGGTCAATCTTAGCAAGACTGCAAACTTTATAGATTCTTAATAGTTGAGTGATTACTGCATCACACTATTTGTTAAAATGAGTTGAGGTATTCTGCATATCACAAAAAAAGCACATTGGTGAAATCCATTTATTTTGAAGGCATGCACTACACTATTGCTTTCTGGTTTTTAGCAAACTGCAGTTCTGCTGTGTGAAGTAGAGGATATAAAAGGCTGCCTGAGGATGTTGTCAGGCAGACAAGCAAAGTAGGGCAATGTGGTCCCTTCTGTAGGCAAAGGATTTCAGTGTGCATAGCAAAGCTCTTAGAGAAGCACCTCGCAAATATGAGGGAGATCTCTGTATTTTTACTATGGAGATAATGCACAATACTGTTAATAGTTGTAATTGATATACTGCTAATGCAAGGAATGCAATGAGATCAGCTAAAAAGCTGGGTTAAAAAAACAACCCCACTCCAAGGATAAAACTGGGAGAAATGAGACACTTTTAGAAAGTGTATTTGAACTAGACTGCCACTGAGAGACACAGTGAGGTCTGCAGTGAATGAATGACAGAAAAAAGGTTGCATTGCCCCTTTCTAAAAGTTCAGATTACCACAGAGGTGTTCCCAGGGCACTGAGGAATTACACTGTTGCTTTAGATAACCTTTGCTCAAAAAAGTATAAGGCTTGCTGCATGCACCAATGCAAGCTGTAGCGTGCATGAGGACAACCAGGGCAAAAGACTGCACTTAACTTGTCACCTGCAGGCAGAAACGTCTGAAGGAACCAAAATAGCACACCGGCTGAAGGTGGACCTCCGAGCATCCCAGCTGCTTATGACAATGTCCCAGCCAAGGGACAGTAACAATTGCCTGTGCCTGATTCACATCCATTGTTTTAGAACTACTATTGAATAATCAGCAGGCATCCCTTTCTACAAAAGCCCAAATGCACACACAGACACTCATATATGTGCACCCACCTTGGTTCCTGAATAGAAGTCATCTTTTGACCTGCTGCCCATAAAAGGGAACTGCATGTGCGTATGGGTATCAATGCCCCCAGGGATCACCAGCTTGTCGGTTGCATCCAGCACAGTGAGTCCAGTCAGCGGCTCAGGGTTTAGGTTTGGTCCCACTTGCTGCACCACTCCATCTTCCACGTACACATCAGCCTCCACAGAGAGGTCGTCATTCACAACTTTACCCGCCTTGATCAAAAGCCTTTGCTGTGCCAGCTTCTGGGGTGGCATGGGAGCCTAGAAGGCAAAAGTGAGGCTCAGAAAGCTGCTCTTGCCTGGAAGTATTTCAGCACCCACCCTTCTCCCAGAGCAAGGGCAATGGCTCTAAACATATACCACCCAGTGCTCTTTAAACAGAATTGCCCCTCTGCCCTTGGCAGCTCCTCCTACGGCTCGAATGGAGGACCAATGCCCTGCAAATGCAGTGAAACGCCCACAGGGTGGCCGAGTGTCGGCTTCGGGCCCTTTCTCCTCTAGAATCTTTGCCTTGAGAAAAAAAGGCTAAGCTTTCAAAAGTGCCTGACTCACGGCACTGGCTCCAGCCTGCCCTGTATACCCCAGGGCTTGAAACACGCTGGGCTGTTTTGAGAATGTGGCCATTCATCAGCTTGTGATGCCCAAAGGTGACCCAAGATCTTTGCATCGGGTTTGAGGAAAACCAAGGGTGGCCTGAGCTCTCCACAGGAGTGGCCAGGGAGCCCAGGGGTGACCTGAGCTCTCTGCAGCTTGTGCAGTGGGGCCGGCAGAAGACTGGACTGCAGTGATCCAAGCACTGTGCCCATGTCAGCCGAGCCCCACAGGGCACTGTGTTGGGGTCCACCCTGCTGCGACGGGACTGAGCCATCGCCGGAGCGCATCAGAACTGCTCCCGAGCTGATTCTGAGGTGATCACTTGGGATACACATCCCTCGGGACCCAAACACGCACAGCCCGCAGTGCCACTGCACAGACACCACGGGCAGGCGGTGCAGCGCCCGGAGGCTGCCGCGGTCCTGCTCACCCTGGCAGCAGGAGGCTCAAGCGACACAGTCGTGTGGCCGCTGTCGAAGGACCACGTGAAAACCATCTTGCGGTAGCCGCCGCCTTGCGCCATCTGCGCCGCCGCCCCCCTCGCCCCTGGCCGCCGCCCGGAGCCCCGCTGCCCCCCGGCGTCCCCCGCACAACCGCCACCGGCCCGGGCCGCGCAGGCAGCAACGGCCGCTACAGCCGCCCCCGGACCGCCCCTCCGCCCTCGCGGGGCCCTGCCTGAGGGCCGCTGCGGCGGGACCTTGGGAAGTAAGGGCTGGGCCGCTGCGGCCTGTGAGTTTCATAACATAGACACGGGAAGCAAGGGGGAAAATAGAATTATGAGTGGGAAATGAGCTAAGAGCTTGGAGCAGAAGAGGAAAGGCGTGCTCTGCACCGTGCCAGAGGAATGCGCTTATGTGGACTTTTCCTGCTTCCTCCAGTAACCTAGGCTTGCACACTCAGCAGTGGCACTGCTCAAGCATGTCCCTTAAACTGCTGAGCACCAGCATCTTCATCCCCTCGTCCTCTTCCAGTTCAGTGACAAATGTTTCAGAAGACAGAATATTGTCCCTGAGGGCTGTGAGAGGATGCACACATACACCGCCAGAAAGATACTTAGACAGATGACACTAGATTTGGAAAACACCTTCCCATCAGCAAGGTGATGTTCCTTCCCTCCCAGTGGGTAGGAGAGCTGTACCAGATGTTTGTATCTGATCATCCCAAATCTTGTCTCATGCCTCACCTTTTGCATGGTGGGACAGAGACCCACCGGGATTCATTGTTCCACACAGCAACAGAAAAAGGTCACAACACATTTGGAAAAGCAGAGCAGAGAATGAGACCAACAAAGTGAAGTGCCCAAGGCTTGTGGGGCAGCTGTGCCTGGCTGAATGGACAGGAAAGGACAATCTCTACCTACCAAGTCTGCCACATTTAAAGCCAGTGGAAAGACAGAGACCAACATACTGTGATGGGAATTCAGGCAGGAACTCTGGCTTGCTAGTTACTATGGTATCGATGGGCCAGGACCAGCTGAGTTCCAGTAATACGATTATTCAGACGAAGAGCTAGGGATTAAAGATGCAGGAATTTAAGTGAGTTAAGTGAGGAGTGCGTGTGGCGAAGGCAGAGATCTCTTCAGTCACATGTAGTCATGTGGGGTGCAGCAGACAGGTTCATATGCTTTCCCAGATGGGAACAGCATCTACAAATTATTTGGTATTTGTTGGCAAAGAGGATTCACCCTGAATTTCCCAGCCAAAACTGCCAACTTAAACCAGTGACTTTCTTACTATTTCTCCCTGGTCAGTGAATATTTAGTTATTTCTATGGAATGAGTTTCTACATGACAGACCTAGTTAATCACTTCCAAGCATTCTCATGTGCTAGGGGCAGCGGTAAACCATTCCTGCTCAAATCCTTCTCCCGAATTGGGCAGAGGAGATTTGGAGGCAGGCCTGCCACAACACAGCAGACTATGGTAAGCACTAGGGTACTCAGTTCCCTTTTTTTTTTTGTGAGTTGCACAGGGAAGAGCTGACACTGATCAAAATCTGTTTACCTCTGTTTCCAGATGCCATTGAGCTTAAGCTCCATTTCCCCTCTTCTGATTTCCTCCCAGCTAATTTAGATTTTGTGGATCATACTCTTAAATGTCTAAACCTTCTACCTGTAACTTCATGTCCAGGTCAGAGCTGCAGACCCCCAAGCTAGTAAGGTAATTTAGTGTCAGGTCTTATAAAGACCTGGTGCGTAGGAAAACTGAATTTATCCCTCAAGTGGTTTTGAACACGTTAAATAGGTTATTGGTAGATAATGACATTCTGTCTAAGGAGTCCTTTTATTTAGTCAGTTTGGATGAACAAGATAATCTCACATCAGCTGCATTTGTGTACATTTGGTAAGTATTTGATATTTCACAGCTCAGCTGTCCCTGGAAGGAATGGCCTGACATACCACCTGTGGGACAGAAATAATCCTTATGATACTGTGAGATGACAACTGATCCCATGTTCTTAGTCACCGCCGAAAGTGCTGCTGCTGCAATGAGGCTTCTGGCACCAAACTGGCTTTGTAACCTTCATTCATCCACAAAACATTTTACTCTTTTTGTCCTTCCCTTTGCACAGCTTAAAACAAACCTTTGCTCTGTAATCAGTGGCTGACTCTGCACTGTTGTAGTGGTTTGGGCTGGGAGAGACTTAAATTTCTTCACAGTAGCTGATGTCAGGCATGTTTTGGATTTGTGCTGAAAACAGTGTTGATAACACAGGGATGTTTGGTCACTGCCGAGCAGCACTTACAGAGCCAAGGCCTTTTCTGCTTCTTGCTCCACCCCACCAGTGAGCAGGCTGGGAATGCACAAGTTGGGAAGGGAAACAGCTGGAAGAGCTGACTCCAAATGACCCAAGGGATATCCTACACCATACAGTGTCATCCTCAGTATACAAATCTGGGGGAATAAGAAGGAAGGGAGGATGTTTGGAGTGACCATTAGGCATGATGGAGCCCTGCATTCCTGGAGATGGCTGAACTATGGAAGTGGTGAACTAATTCCTTGTTTTGCTTTGCTTCTGTGTGCAGCTTTTACTTATCTGTTAATTTGTCTTTTTCTCAAATCCGTTGAGTTTTTGCACTTTTGCACTTTCACCTTCCAGTTCTCTCCCCCATCCTGCTGGGGTTGGGGTGAGCAAGCGGCTGTGCCAAACTACCAGTAGTTCAGTGATTTGAGAGACATTGCAGAAAGCCATCAATTGCAATCCTGAAGTTGAATCTTACACTAATGCTTTTGTGGTCTGCAGCAAAGCAAATAATTCTGGAATCTAAATCTTGGAATATCTTGTTTTGTGTAGCTATCACACAAATAGGATCAGAGATTTCTCAGTAGCCTAAAGAAGATGCAATCCACATCTATTTTTTACCAAAATAGAATAATTCAGTAAATTAAGGAATCCTTTTGCAAGAAATGGATGACTGAAGTTTGGAACATTCAAAAGACCTTGAGGATGTCTTCTAATAATCATTATAATGAAGACACAATCAGTTTAGTATCTCCTGAGATACACCCATGTGCCCCTGAAAACTTTAGCTGCTGCCTCTCAGGATAAAATGTTACTAATTTCTGTCTTCTGGTGTAATTATCTCATCTTACTCTTATTCTCCCTTTGCTTCTATTTTCACATTCTTCCTACCATTTCCTTTTTCTAAAAAGCCCTTGTCCTGGGTTCGGCAGTAGCAGTCGTTTTTCTCCTTCTTGGTAGCCAGTGTGGAGCTGTGTTTTTTTTTTCTTTGGACTTTCGGCGTGTGAGCAGTGTTGATAACACCAATGTTTTACTGCTGAGTACATTTTGGCCTGGCCAAGGACTTTCGGAGTCTCATGCTCTGCCAGGGAGGAGGGTAAGCCGGGAGGGAGCAGAGACAGGGCATCTGATCCAGATTGACCAAAG
>JANRGW010016808.1:4303-16888 GCA_024733675.1 Psilopsiagon aymara | reverse complement strand
AATGGGTTTAAACTTAAACAGGGGAAGTTTAGATTGGCTATGAGGAAGAAATTCTTTACTGTGAGGGTGGTGAGGCAGTGGAATGGGTTGCCCAGGGCAGTTGTGAATCCTTCATCCCTGGTGGTGCTCAGAGTCAGGTTGGGTAGATCCTTGGGTGTTATTGTTGATTGTGCAGTGTCCCTGCCCGTGGCAGGGGGGTTGGAACTAGATGGTCTTAAGGTCCTTTCCAACCTAACTGTTCTATTATTCTAAGATTCTAGGAAATGAGTACTTCTGAAGACATTCAGGGTGTCTCATATTAACTATCTATTAAGAGGGGGAAAATGGCAGAGGTGAAAATTGTATCACTGACCTTCAAGCATCTAAATGACAGCTAGCTCTGGAACATAGATATCTAAATTTGTGGTCTCAAATATCACCATGGAATTGTTTTATAGCTCTCCCCAGAGGCAACCTTGTCTGCTCTGTGTAAGGTATTCATTTAGACTGAGTTAAATTGCTATCCTGAGACACTTATTCTTTCTGTTAGCTAGGGAGGATTCTCATATGACGTTCCAGAGATTAAACAAATCTTACCTGAGATGCCATCTATTTAAGAGGAGGTCAGACACTTAAGGTAGTCAGAACAGATTTCCCTTTTTTATGAAGAGGCATTATAGATATCATAAAGATATATTCCATCATGTGTGCCTTTTGTTATACATAAAATGTAGCTGAAAATAATGAAGTTGCACTGGCATTAACTTTGTTGTCTAAAGAATAAGCAAGACCCCAAGAAAGCAAACAAGAATATATAGAAAGTATCTGAATTGTTTATTCAAAAATTTATTTTCTATTTGGGGGAAACTGGGAAGTAACTAGGCATTTTCAAGGCCCTGTTTAACTATTGCTAAACATGTGCAAAATGAACCAAGCAAGCAATCAGCCAATTAAAAAATGTCTAGAGTACAAAGACAGAGGAATATTCATATGGAATTTAGGTTCATCTATTTATCAACATAGAACAAATAGGAAAGTTATTATTCTATTGTATTAGAACATAAATAGTTTCTTAAATCTCAGAAGATTATATCACATTTCATTTTCAGTCTCATTACCCTTTTCTCAGTCTTTAATATGGGATAAAGTCTCTAACTTTTTTGTAGAGAGCTTTGAACTGTAAAAACTGAGGAGTGTCATAGTGTCGTGGTTTAAGCTTCTCAGCCACGCAATTTGCTCACTCACTCCCGCCTCTTTCTTCCACCCAGCTCCCAGAGATGTGGGAGGGAGAATCAAAAGAATGCAACTCCCACAGGTTGAGATAAGAACAATTTAGTAACTAAGGTATAACACAAACCACTACTGCTACCACCAATAATAATAATGACAAGAGAAATACAAGGGAAGAGGATACAACAGCTCACCACATATACTCAGCCTGACCAAACAACGAACCCCCACACCCTTCTGGGTCTCTGCCCTCTGTTTTTTACATCCTGGGCATGATCTGCTGTGATATGGAATACCTTTTTGGTCAGTTTGGATCAGGTGCCCTGCCTCTGCTTCCTCCCATCTTCCCCTCCTCCCTGGCAGAGCATGAAACTCAGAAAGTCCTTGGTCAAACCAAAATATGCTATGCAGTAACTGAAAACGTTGGTGTTCTTATTGCTGTTCCCAGGAAGTCAAAAACACAGTGCTGCACCAGCTACCAAGAAGGAGAAAAATGACTGCTTCTGCTGAGCCCATGTGTCATAGTTTCAGCAGTAGCAGTCATTTTTCTCCTTTTTGGTGGCTGATGTGGAGCTGTGGTTTTGACTTTCGGCCTGGGAGCAACGTTGATAACAATGATAGTTTTAGTTGTTGCTAAGTAATGTTTACTCTGACCAAGGACTTTCTGAGTCTCGTGCTCTGCCAGGGAGGAGGGGAAGCCGGGAGGAAGCAGAGGCAGGACACCTGACCCAAACTGACCAAAGAGGTATTCCATACCGCAGCACGTTATGTCCAGTATATAAATTGGTGGGAGTTAACCAGAAGGGCTAGATCATTGCTGAGGTCGGGCTAGGTATCATTTGACAGGTGGTGAGCTGTTGTGTTCTCTTGCTGTGCTATTTCCCTTATCATTATTATTACTGGTGGTAGCAGTAGGGGTTTTGTGTTATACCTTAGCTACTGGACTCTTCTTATCTCGACCTGTGGGAGTTACATTTCTTTGATTCTTCTCCCCATCCCTCCGGGAGTGGGTTGAGGAAGAGGGGAGGAGTGAGCGAGCGGCTGCATAGTTCTCGGTTGCTGGCTGGGCTTAAACCATGACAAGGAGGATCAGGAGTATTTAGTTTTTAAAAGTTGGGGTTTATTATTAATATTCTTGTCAACATTTTGTTAGATCAAAGGCAGTTAGGGAGTCAATGCTTGTCATTTTCTTCTTCACTCAGTCTATTTATGTAATTATTGGCTTCCAGGATGTGTTACCAGTCTTTCTACAGATTATTGATTTACTTTCTTTTATTCCAGCAAGTCATGTCTGAATCCTTTTAAGGCAAATATCAGGCTAAATGCCTTTAACTCTGCAAAAATGCTATGAACAGTGTGAGTTGGATGAGGAGTTTTTAAATCACTGGGATAGGTGTTTTTCAGACACCTGGGTGAGTGAAAAAGACAAAACCAAAAGCAGTACTCACATGACGAGGTCAAGCAGTGTGCAGCCAACCTGGATGCCCGCTTGCAAGACTGTCACTGAGAATGTGTTGCTACTCATTCTCTTCATTTCCTTCCCATTTGATAGCCTTTATCCATTTCTGGAGGAGGATTTTTAAAATACATGAATTATTTGCCAACAGTAATTCAACGTTTTAGATAAAAATGCACAGCCTGTATACAGCTAAGTATGTTCACTCACTTTACACCAAATTTTTGCTTCTTTCAAAATCACATTCAATCTTCTAACAATGTGTTAACACTGGTGATTATCAGAAATCTATGTGCATTTACTTTATTCAGCAATATAAAGCAACTGAGATTGGTAGTATTAATTATTCACGGTTTATTTTCCTGTTACTGGACTGAATGTGTCAAAGGAATGCTTCAATACAAAGGAATAACAAACAATGAAAGCTGTATTTTTCATTTAAGAGGAAGAATGGGGAGGAAGAGAAGATAGCCTCCTAAGAAGCATCCAGAATTTCTTATTTCGATGGATATTCAACTGGTACCTATGATCCTGTGAATAATTAATAAGAGGAATCAATAATAACTGATTTAGGTATTCTGAGCAACTGTCAGAACAGGATTTAATTTCAGTCTTTAAGGTTACATAGCTAAATAAAATCAATGTTATGTGCTCATGCCACTGCTTAGTCTATGACAAATTAAAGGTTAATATATTTAGCAAATTTTTTTCAATAAATTGTTTTCAACAAAGAGTGGTGAAGAGATGAAGAATAATGTAAATTTATTGAATGGCTTATGCTAACAAAAGCCAATAAGAATCTTATGTTTCAGCCAATGAATTTACAATTAATTAAACTTTTATGCATTAGAATATTCACTGCTATACGCTATGGGTATAACAAAAGTTTCTGAAGTGACTCCTTAGATGTATTAAAGGACAGTGGCTTCTTCGTAAGAGAAAGCCATTTAACTGGAAATAGTTTGAGGAGAAAAACAACTCTACTATTATTATATATCATTCAACTTCTTCTCTGATCCATAAAGAGACAGTAATTAGATGAAATTTACATTAATAAAACCCAAGCTGAATGCTCTTGTGCATTACTTCTTTCATGTAAGACATTAGCAGGACTACATTGACAAATAATAGTTGTTTTCCCTTGCTTTGTCTTGCCTTGCTTTGCTTTGCTTTGCCTTCCCTTCCTTTCTCTTTGCTTTCTTTCTGTTCTCCATTTTGCTGTCAGTTACAGTTACAATGGGTCATATGGGGATCATTGTTAATGAGCCTATTGTTATATTATAAATAATGGAAAAATATAGCCAGATGGATTGAAGTATACACTGAAATAAATGTCTGTTAAATTGCTTCTTTAATATCAACAGAAGATTTATTAGAAGCCAAGAAAAATTGCTATATACTAAGGCAGTAGCTAAAACTGCAATCATTGTGCAAGAATTTCCTTTTTTCATTTTTGCAACTAAAAGCAAAACAACCAACTCAGGATTAGATTTCATTCCTACCAAAGAGCTAGGAAATGGTAATACTATCTCTGTGTAGCTACACGTACTCATTATTACCAGCATAGGCAAAGATGTGGGAAGCCTTTAAACATCCTCACCGTTATAAAGCTATTGCCTCAGAAGTAGAAAGCCTAGATTCAGATCTTTCAGTGAGATGACGTGTTCCGTATTTCTCACAGGGCAAAACAGCTCTCTACCTTGAACACTATTAATCTTGAATAGCATTGAAATACATTCCTCTTGAACCTGTTTCTTCTTCTGAAGCTGTTCTTTGAATCAAAAAGAAATATCTTGGGTTTGATAAGGACAAAAATCATACACTAGACACCGTGACTCTGAACAGCACTGTTTGGACATTTATTAGGTCCTTACTTCAAGAATTATACAAAAAAATAAAATAAAAATAAATGCTTTTTCTGAATATTAAATTCTAGAGGCCAAAATGACTGGATGGCAGAATCACAGAATGACTGAGTTTGGAAGCGGCCACTGGGGACCATCTAGTTCACCCCCTCTCCTAAAACAGATTTACCTTAAACAGGTTGCACAGAACAGTGTCAAGGGAGATTTTCTATATCTCCAGGGCAAAAGCTACTCAAAACCCATCTGGGTGCAATCCTGTGTTGGGTATTGTTGCTTCCTATAACATTTTGTGCTTGTAGCCTTGAATTCTATCCCCTCTAGAGCAAAGTTGAAGTGTTGGCTTTGATGCAAGCAGAGGGGTTGGAATGAGATAATTTTAAGGTCCTTTCCAACCCTAACTATTCTATGTTTCCATGATTCTATTTCATCACTGGAAGACATCCAACTTCTACTGTAATCCTTTTACTACTTGTAAATAACTCCAAAGAGATTCATAGTCCTTCCTGTTAAAAAACAAGAGACAGGAGTCTGAAACCTTAGAATATAACATAGCTCTCAGAAACACTTTAGGAAAAACTTTTCTGTTGTACAAATAGTATGAAAACAGGCTCACAGTTGTGCAAATTAGTAGAATCAAGAGCTTTGAAAACAAGTTTAATAGAGTATAATTACATTTTATTGTTACATACAAACTTAGAAAAGGAAAAAATACAATAATTTATGTAAATGTGTGCATACATATATAAAAAATGAATGGATGGATGGATGGATGGATGGATGGATGGATGGATGGATAGGTAGGTATATCGATCGATAGATGGATAGGTAGATAGATAGATAGATAGATAGATAGATAGATAGAAGATAGATAGATAGATAGATAGATAGATAGATAGATAAATAGATAGATAGGTAAAAAATAAAGCAGACGTCCATCCTGTCTGACATTTCTACACAGTAGTATGACTCCTTCGTGACAGAGAGTTTTTGTTTGCAACATATTGGGCAATCATCAACTCAGCTTTTGATCATACTAGTGAATAGTCATTGTCCAGGTATTTTTTGCAGATCTGTCTATATTGATTAATGTCTTACTCAGTTCTTTGACAGGGTATCATAGCTGCAGTTTCTAACACTGCCCTTGATGTTGACTACAAATTACTTGCATTGATGTGAATTTTACTGATAGCTACTCAGAAATCAGTTGGGAGTAAACAAAGGTAACAGAGTAAGTACAGAGCTATTTTCTACCAATACATTAAGGGTTTCATTTCTCATTTTAAACTGGATTGCTTCTTGTTCTTGTCTTTTTTTTTTTTTTTTCTTTAGGAAGATATTGTGTCTTATAGTGGATTATATTGAATCCTTTTGCTGGAGTTCCATTAGCTGATATTTATCCTCATAAAGGGAATCATTCAGCTTAGTTATTTTGTGAGACTAAGAGAGTACATATAACTCAGTAATTATACTTACAAGCATATTTGTTATAAATGCTTAAGGGGAAACACAAATAAACAAAATAATTGGCAATTTAAACTACTTTATGTCCTCTTTTGCACCACATCCTAAAAAGAGTGAATGACAGTGGCAAACACAGATTAAGAGCTAAAGTACTATGAGGAAGTAAACTGGTGGATTCATATATACATGTAGAAGATCCAAGTCAGTATACAGTAGGCATTCTACTGAAGAATGTTTCCTCCTCCTATTTACCATGAACTCAGTATGGATTGCCAGTACTGCAGATCACAAAATGCAGACTTTTCTTCAGGCAGAAATTTCTCTGCTGCAATTCTATCTGATAAAATTGAGTGAATATTGAGACAAACACAATCATGCTTCGTCTGCATGTGAAAAAAATATTCCTATCAAAGCTTTATGCAACGTTGCCAGAATATCTGCATCTGAGTTTTTTTCTAGTTATACCCAGCAGTTCTACAAGTCTAAATATGTACCTATTTATTCAGATAAATATTTCAAGGTTGTGATTAATTTTGCTTTGTGCATGATAGCAATAAAATTGTTAACAATGCTAAAAGGAAATCAACTTCATGCTTCTCAGGATAATTTGCTATGTTCTGGTTTTTTTTTTTTATTCAGAAATCAAATATCTGCCATGCTATTTTTTTCTGAGTGGAAAATGGTATAAGCTGCTGACAAGAAAAAAATCGCATCATTCATTTACAGAATTTTTGTTCATTTGCTTACAGATTGAAACTGCTTTGTTTGGGACCACCTCTTTCATGAGGGTTCCTTACAAAGCTGAAGATCATTTGGAAACTTTTTACCTGTCTCTTGAAAAGCAGTATAGGACTGAACACATGTATTTAACTAAAGCAATTAAATCAAAACTGATGAGTCAGAGCAATCCCAGGCACAGCTACAGGTTGGGTAGAGAAAAGAATCAGAGCAGCCCTGCAGAGAAGGACTTGGGGATGTTGGTCAATGAAAAAATAAACATGAGCTAGCAGTGTGTTCTCGCAGCCCAGAAAGCCAACCGTATCCTGGGCTGCATTAAAAGGAGCATGACCAGCAGGTCGAGGGAGGTGATCCTGCCCCTCTATTCTGCTCTCATAGAGACCTCACTTGGAGTATTGCATACAGTTCTGGTGTCCTCCACGTAAAAAAGGCATGGAACTGTTGGAACAAGTCAGAGGAGGGCCACAACAAATGGAGCACCTCCTGTATGAAGATAGGCTGAGGAAGTTGGGGCTGTTCAGCCTGGAAAAGAGAAGGCTGCATGGAGACCTCATAGCAGCCTTCCAGTATCTGAAGGGGGCCTATAGGGATGATGAGAAGGGAGTTTCATTAAGGACTGTAGTGAGAGGACAAGGAGTAATGGGTTCAAACTTAAACAGAGGAAGTTTAGATTGGCTATAAGGAAGAAATTCTTTACTGTGAGGGTGGTGAGGCACTGGAATGGGTTGCCCAGAGAAGTTGTGAATGCTCCATTGCTGGCAGTGTTCAAGGCCGGGTTAGACAGAGCCTTGGGTTGCAAGGTTTAGTGGGAGTTGTCCCTGGCTATGGCAGAGGGGTTGGAACTAGATGATCTTAAGGTCCTTTCCAACCCTAACTATTCTATGATTCTATGACTTTGTGCAGTTTTCTTCATAAAAAAGTCATCTGGTAACATTTCGTATATTTAGGAGATGTCTTCTAAATGCTCTCTTCCTTCAAGAAGGCAATTCATATTTGAATTTTGAAACTTGTTTTTTTTATATAAATACCTACACTGTGTAGTAGTGATATGGAACCTGCTAAAGCAAGTCATTCTTCAGCCTCTAAAGAATAATCTACATATTTGCACTGTTGGTAAACATCCCTTACTAATAAAAATAACAAAAACCAGTTATAATAATCCTTTAAAAGCTTATTATTCTCTTTAATATTTTTAGATATTCTTACTAAATACTTAATGCTATTAGATAATGTTGTTGACATTGTCCTAAATAACTATTGGTGATGCATCAGTAGCTTCTTATAGGAATTTCCTTACTTACCCCACCCCCAAAAAAAAAAAAAAAAAAAAAAAGACCATTTTTTAGAAAAAAATGCAGGAAAAATTAGAATGGAACTAAAAGAAGGATACTGGCTACCTAAGCAACTTAATGTAACCACATGTGGATTTGATACCATCTCACAAAACTGATATAAGCTATAATGTGATCAGAGAATATTATTTTATAAGCATCCCTTGAAAGTCTTAAGGGGCTGTATATATGTAAATCCTTGTTACAAAGCTAGTTTAGCAATGAAAGCAAAATTGAATTTTGCTGATCCAAGTTGCAATTCAAGATTAATTCTACTACAAATAGTAAGTACATGTGTTTGAACAGGATAGGCAGTGGGAATAGAGTGGAGAGCTTCAGGAAGGAATACAAATTGCACCATATCAGTGTAAATCTAGATGAAATTATATGCTAACTCAGATTCATACAAGTATACATGCATGTTCATGTACAGGCTACTGATTTTGTATATGTATTAAATTATGTTCAAATTTAGATGCATAAAAAAATTCAATAAGATGCTCCCTGAACTGGCTTAAGTTCAGTGAAACAGTAGCGCAAAATGTAAAAATATCCTTTTCAATATTTTCATTTAAAGTTATCTCTTTGTAAAGAGATGTAAACAATAACTAAGTGATTGGACAAAATGGGTGATATTTCATTGAAACTAACTGATCACCTGCAGTCAAATTTATACACTGTTATCATATCTATAAATTCCATTCACCTTTTGATGGGTTTTACCTCTCTTTAAGGAAACCATGTGACAAAAAGCTGAACAGTCTAGTCAGATGGCACTTCTTATCTGTATGCCTATCCAAGGTATACGTGAGTAATTTAACCTGTACGAGATCCCTAAAAGAAAATAGTATTGACATAACTTTGGGACTTCAATTGGGTATTCAACTGTGAATTCTACTATGAGAGCTACCCTGCTTAACTTCCATTTATAGTTTGCACCTTGATTTCAGACATGCAATGAATATGTACTCCTAAACTAAATACCTAATTTTCTCATACAGGAGAGAGAGAGGGAGAGGTTAGAAGCCACAGCAGGCAATTAAATCCACCTGGGTTAGGTATCTAGTTCCATATTTATGCATCCAGGACTGAGTGTCAAATGATTGGGCACTGAACTTTGACCCCTAACAGGGAAAGGCTGCATCACAAAGTATTTCCAACAAAAGCTTATTAAAAATATCTCTTAAAAAAAATAACAACAACAAACCAACACAAGTATTTAGTCAAGCTTCTGGAATAGTCTTTTGTTAGGCACATAATTAAACAGTGTAATAACAAATTATGTCAGTGAGTTTAAGAAACTGAGGTTCGTACTATATTCTTCTTCAGTTCAATCTAATTCACAGGTTCTTCTTTAATGAATATCTATACAAGACTACTCAGGTTTTGATTTTAAACACATTTTTACTGGGAAATAGGAGTTAGCATGAAAACACAAGGGAAGTTGTCATTGAGCAATAGTGCATATTTTATGGAACATGGTTATGGTTGAACACAGCAGAAAATGACTTGTGGGGAGCTTTGCACATCATTTGTGTTACCACTTCCTTTGTTAACAACAGCATCACCATGGTGTATGCTTAAATCCTGCTGCCCTCCTGTACAGAAAGTGTGGCTTCTCCAAAAGCTTCTCATAGTTCCAAGCAGGAAATAGAGAGAAACCCATTCAGTATTAGATATGTTATAAAATCCTCATCCTATTCCTCACATATTTTCTCTGATGTTTGTAGTCAAGTTTCCTTTGATGAGTACATCTGCTGATCTCAAAACAGACTTGAAAATAGTTCCTTACACTAATCATTTCCATACTATCTTGTACCAAATTTTACTGGGAAACTCTGTGTGAATTTACAGACTACATAGGGTTGGTTTTGGGTTTGTATTTCTTCTTGTTTCCTGATAGAGTTCAGATGCCATAACATGTCATACAGAGGAGCAATGCTTAGAGCGTGATCCTACCCAAAAGCTGTGAACACAAAACTTCTGCCGGACTTGATGTGATCAAAAAGATGAAATATTTAACACCTGGCAGATCTGTAGCTGCATAAACCCTTCACTATATATGAGTTTAAAGATCAACACGAGTACACAAAGGGAAATGTACAATAGGTCTTGACTCTGCTTGCCTGCAGTTATTGACGGGGGGGCAGAAAGCATTGAAGGTCTGCCTGACTATAGGCACTGAAAAAAGTTATACAGCAAGTGTACATTCTGCCACATATTACTGACTTGAGATGTGTTATACCACTTTGGGAATATAGGGTCTGAAATTTAAAAAAAATGAATCTAAAATCACTTGCAGCATTCACCAATCTTTTTCTTAAGGAAAAGAAGAATGTATATAGGCCAGAAAAACAGAGGAAACAATATAAACAGAATAAGGTTAAAGGAAAGAAGCCAGAGAGCAGGCAAATTCGAGCAGCTGGACACAACAGGGAAAGTGCTGGTCTGTTAGCGACTCTAATGTCTGCATAATTAATGCACTGTGTACAGAGATGTGAGCCCAGAGAAGACTACATTTGGAGAAGTATACAAATGAAAGCTTTCCTTTGAATAGATAGAAAGTGGCCATGCAGCTGATAGAATTATTTCTTTCTGATGTATTATGCTCTTTCATAAAAAAAGATGCTTTGTTGAATAGAAATGTGTTGGGCTTTTCCATCGTGATCCATGCAAAATATTAACTAAACAACATCACATCATTTTTTTTTTCTGCTGCACTGCTTTCACTGTATGTAAACCAAATTCTGTTTCCCTTTTATGTTTGGAAGAATAAAGAAGTTTTCCAAGAGTTAGGGAGCTATGATACAACTTGCAAGAGTAATTTTTATTTTTTTCATGAGAGAAGCACAATTCAGCATGACTTTAAGATGCTGGCAGTAATGGCTAAATCCCTGTGAAGATACTTGTTACAGTATATGAAAAAGTACATTTAGTATTAGATAGAAAAAAATAAAAAAACAAACAAAACAATCTTCTGGGCTTCAATCGCTAAATATGATAATATTTAAAATGTGCATAAGATGAACAAGGTTATGCTTAAAATTGGCAATTTTTTCAAAAAAAAAAAAAAAGATAATTGCTGGAATCCTACTGGAGACATATCTTTTCATATTTGATGCTGATTATGTGTAGCTATTTTCCGGAATGTCCAGTTATATAACACTATAAATTTGTATTGTAACAAAATCAGATGAAATATTCTCAACTGTGCATTTTCTCAATCATATAAACAATGTTTATGATCTTAGCCCATTTCCTGAATCACTTAATCTATTACTTTCATTATTTGTGAGTTTATATTCATCCAGACAGCATATTTGTTCCTTCACAAAATATTTAAGAACATTAGTTATGGTGGTTTTTTTCAGAGATGCTATTATAAGTGGTCATCAGCTTACTAATTGTGAGACTTAACCTATCATCCATTTCATCCTTTTCTAAGTCTATTGATTATTGTATCGATCTTTCTATTCACTGTGTGCTGACTCTTTTGGGCTTGTAACAAAATGTGCCTCTTATTATTTGCTTCTATAAGTTTGCTTCAGACACAAGCATTAAAAACTGCCAATGTACTTATTACAAAGTCAACTTTCAACATTTTATTCTGTGATAAGCAATTGACCCCTGAAGAAGTTTTTATTATCTTTATAGTATAAAAGACAAAAGATTAAATTTGAAGGAGAAAAAGTGCGTCAATTTTTTTTCTGAAGAGGAAATAAAGATATATAACAATGCAAGAACTGACAATGGAAAATATTTAAAATGACCATGTAAGGCTGGGTCTGGGAGTCTCATAAAGTAAAATTTAACATAAAGAACAATTACAAATATATGAATTTAAAAAGTCAGATACAAGAAATGTTTCAAAATAGTCTTCTGATTGTACGTGAAAAGACAGTGGCTAACCAGTGTAGCATGACTGTACCATGCACTAGAGATGCAAAATATTATATGTCAAAATTAAATACATGGGAAAAAATAAGGAGATAAGATATATAGCCACTGACACTACAAGCACAGTAGGAATTCCTGCATATTAAAAACCCCATTGACTTCATGAGCATGCAGGAATATCTAGGACCCAACCACATAGTCTCTAAAACTTTTTATATTATAAAAGGTGGAAGCAAGGAGAGGCGCCCTGGAAAGAATACAGGCATCTTGTCGGGGAAGCTAGGGTCCAGGTGAGGAAGGCTAAGGCCCACTTAGAATTAAACTTGTCTAGGGATGTTAAAGATAACAGGAAGGGATTCTATTGGTATATTGCAAATAAAAGACAGGCTAGGGACAGCGTGGGCCCTCTCCAGAAGCAATCAGGAGAACTGTCTACCCTGGATTCGAAGAAGGCTGACGTTCTTAATGACTTCTTTCCTTCAGTATTTACCAGCAAATGCTCTGACCACACCACCCAAGGCTTGGAAGGCAGATGCACGGGCTGTGAGAACGAAGACCCTGGGGCACTGTCGGAGAAGATCTGGTTTGAGACCACCTTAAGAACCTGAATGTATACAAGTCCATGGAA
>JANRGW010016805.1:0-11508 GCA_024733675.1 Psilopsiagon aymara | reverse complement strand
CAGGCTGAACAGCCCCAACTTTCCCATCCTATCTTCATACAGGAGGTGCTCCAGTCCCCTGATCATCCTCATGGCCCTCCTTTGGACTTGTTCCAACAGTTGCATGTCCTTTTTAACTTGGGGACACCAGAACTGCACACA
The DNA here is from genome assembly GCA_024733675.1 of Psilopsiagon aymara. NCBI lineage: Eukaryota > Metazoa > Chordata > Aves > Psittaciformes > Psittacidae > Psilopsiagon > Psilopsiagon aymara. The sequence goes on along the minus strand of JANRGW010016805.1, from coordinate 11,367 downwards.
GTACTCCTTTATTAGCTTCAAATAGCCTGCATAGCACATAGGTAACAACTATGGTCACTGAGTTTGTTTTTAAATTTGAGGTGTGGCTTTTTCAAAAATTTGATAGCTCTTATCCAGACCCAGTACATGCTCACAAGAGTAAAGAGCCACATATGACCTTAAGAGCTGAATTTAATTTTTTACTGTCCCTGCCCCAAGTTATATATTTTTTACCTATATTGTCTTAGAGAGGCCAACAGCCTCATTTAGAGAAATTCTGGCTTTCCTTCTAGCCATGCTCAACCTCCAGCTCTTGCACACAAGGTTGAGTACCACAGCCAAGAGAACTCAAGAGAATTTTTTCTTTTAAATTTCTGTGTTTCTCCTGATGCATGCACTCCTGTGCCCGTCTGCTGCAGAAGTTCAGGGCACCTATCACTATATGTGACTGGCCACAGTATGGATGAGGTCATGGCCAGCAGCTGGCTGGAAAAGTGGCATTCTCTTACACTGATGTGATGTTTAATCCTGGGCTCAATGAAATGCATGGCACAATATTTATTAACTAGCTGAGCCATCCTACAACAGCAGAAATTGGCTGCAGCTGTGACAGATTGTGAGCCAGTCCAGGAAACTGGCTGGGGGGTTTCTGAGAAGGAAAATCATCACTAAATCTTAGCATCTTCCAAATTAGCAGATGTCTTCCTTTACCACGTGTTCCCACCGCAAAGCAACAGCAGCAAGGCAGGAGAAGAGGCCCATTCCTGTCTGACTTGTTCCTACAGATCTGTGTTAGAGAATTAGCTGTTCTCTCACTGCGGTGTAGGAGCCTGAGACAGCCTGTGTCTGGGGGCCACCACTGGGGAGACTGCAAGCGAAAAGGTGGCTTGTCCAGCTCTGTCTTTCCCTTTCCTGTGGCTCCAGGAGAGTCAGTCTCAGCTATTAGCTTTCTAATGATGAGAAAAGACTAGGCATAAACATACGTGAACACATACACATTTACTTTCACACATGGATACATATGTGCATGTGCATATATCTGATGAAGCTGTGCAGAACTTAGCATATCACAGCTTTTCCTTTTGAGCCGTGTACAGCAGAAGGATTTTATTGGATTCTATTATTTTTTTTACCTTGCTGTTGTAGACAGGAGAGGTCTGGGGGAGGGGAAGGATGCCCAGAGGCTACTTCATAAAGCCGTGGTGCTGCTGCCATCTAGTGAGGTGCCTCCACCCAGGGACACATCACCCCCCCTACCCCTCGTCCTAGGAGGCAGAAGGTGCTGGGGAAGGGACAGGATCTTCACCGGCCAGAGCCGGGTTGGGAAGGATAGGACTTGCTGCCTAGACCGGAACGAAATCACGGGGGTTAACGAGACACCGTCACACACTTTCAGTGGGAGAAAGGGGGGACCTTTGTGTTTGCCTTTTTTCCAGGTAACACACAGTGCATTGTGCCTCTCTGAAATCAAACAGGCAGTAATAAAGTTCAGCTGTCGCCTATAGTATGTAGCAAAAGTGCTTGTATCATGTAGAGAAGCCTGCAGCATGGCCAGACTACAGCCCTCATGAAAGCAGTTTACAGGATAGTTCAGAGAATCTGTTACAGAACCTGCTGCCTGAACATTAACACTCCAAAGAAAACGTGCAATATTTACATCTAAGGCTGTATGTGAAGCCATTGGTCCAGGCCACATTAGGAATCAAATTATGAACACAACAATTTGTACACAGGATATCCCAACGCCTCAAACTACAGCCTGCTGTCTAACAAAGGGAGCAATGAAACCACCTTCCCTCCACCAGGGACTTTCATGGGAGAAAGGGAGCCCTCCCAGCCACAAAACAGCTCCCTTGACCAATCTATCACCAGTTCCTAAGGATTTAAATGACTACACATTAGGCAGTGATAAAAAGCAGACCTTTAACCACAAGATGCAAACTGCACAGTTACCACCTTTGCTTGCAAAACGCCATGTGATTCATCTGCCTTATCCTAGCACTGGAGGCACTAGTCTTGGATGGGCTCCATGTCATATCACACAAGGAGGCTCTAATCATGCAAAGCCACCCCATCTGCACCACCTCCTTCCAGTCCACCTCTTCAGACTGCCCCCTGGACTCATGTAGCACTTTAGGGGTAGACGCAAGAGTTCAGTAAGAACTCCAAATATACATGTGTGGGAAAAGGAAGGAAGGAATGAATGGCAGCACAGTGTTAAGGTGTTAAGTTAGGAAGGGGGCTAGTATTAAAGCTACTGAATTAAAGCTCCCGAGAAAAGTATGAGGCATGGGCATTGGAAGTCCTTGCTTGGGAGTTCTGCTTCAACCCATGGCACATCAAAGCAGTTTCTCCACAAAGAGCCCTAGACACATGGCTATTTTGTGATGCAGACACTTGGCATATTTTCCTAAATATGTTGAAAGACCTAAAGATGATACTGTTAAGTCTAGTTTGCGAAAGTGTCTGAAAGTGATGGAACAAGAAGGCAGTTAAAGTGATTTCTTAGTTTTTAGCCATGGCTCATAATGTTGGGTTTGGCTGGGATAGTCATTTTTCTCCATAGTAGCTAATATGGGGTTATGTTTTGGATTTGTGCTGAAAACAGTGTTGATAGGACAGTGATACTTCAGCTATTGCTGAGCTGCTTGCCCAGAGTCAAGGCCTTTTTTGCTTCTCATACCATGCCACCAGTGAGGAGGCTGGGGGACGTGCAAGAACCTGGGAGGGGACACAGATGAAACAGCTGACCCCAACTGACCAGCGGGATACCCCATACCATATGGCATCATGCCCAGCATATAAAGGTGAGGGAAGGAGAGGGAGGATGTCCAAGTGAATGGCATTTCTCTTCCCAAGTAACCATTACATGTGATGAAGCCCTGCATCCCAGAGATGGCTGAACACCTGCCTGTGGATGGGAAGTGATAAATGAATTCCTTGATTTGCTTTGCATGCATATGCGGCTTTTGCTTTCCCTATTAAATTGTCTTTATCTCAACTCATGAGTTTTCTCACTTTTACCATTCAGATTCTCTCCTCCCATCCCATCGGGGGGAAGTAAGCGAGCAGCTGTGTGATTCTTAATTGGTGGCTGGGGTTAAACCATGACACTCACCATTTTGAGACTTATAATTCCACCTCTTCCAGGACTTTCTGTAGCCTGGATCAAAGTTACGCAATTCAGCAGTCTTTAATTCTGTCCTTGCTTTATGGGTTCCCCATTGTCTTGATTGCTCAAAGGTCTGAACCATGCAGAAATTACTGATTTAGAGACATATGTCTTTTGGTTTGCACTGGCATAGTGAATCTTCAAAAAATATCTTCTTTTTTCTGTTTCATTCCTTTTTTCTTAGGCTAATCTGGATTCCGGGAATAAAAGCATTCTTACACTGCTAAAGTTGGGATTTTTTTAAATATATAGATTCACACTTGTGCTCTGATGCTGCAAGAGCTTACAAAGACTCAGTTTTATGCCCTTAGCCTAGTACACTTTAACTTGATGGCAAGATTAAACTGCTATGTAGATCTTTGCAGGACTTGGGATTGTATTTTGTAAGTTAAAGATCTAAGGCAGTGTTGCTATGGTATTTAGAAAAATATCTGTGAGTACTGCATTTGGCTGAATACCTTCCAGCCAAGGAAAGCACCTACAAATCATGGCATTTTCACTGACAGTTATCAGCCTTTTCCTCTGGAAAAGTATAATAAAAATCCACAGTCTAACATTCGAGTTTCTCTTAAATCAACCCATCAAGTAACAGTCTATTCTAAGATGAGTGAGAAATCATAACTCTCTCTGAATAAGAAACTACAGATGCTAAACACTTGAAGCAGACTGTTTCCAAACCTTTTCCAGGCTAAACCTATATGCTGAGTACAGAAGGCATTTACCTAGAGAATAAAACAGCCTCTAAGACCTGGACTGAGTTGTGATTTTTTTTTAGAAGCAAGAAACAGAGACAGCTGTCAGGGCAAAAGTTGAGGCAGCTCTTCCACCAGATCCCTGGAATAGGTGATCCCAAATTATAGATGAAATATAAACAAGACTTTGTCTTTACAATAAATATAATGGTTGCATCACCCTTTCCTGCAATGGGACTGTCACTAGTCAGAGGGTGAACTAGTAGGGTGCTGGAGTGAGTGAAGGAGGAAAATTGTTGGTAGAAGGATGAGACTGTAAGCCACAAATGGCCTACATCCATTCAGAGCTGTGAAGAATCAGGTCTGGCAAAGCAAACAATCTGGTTAAGCTTCAGTGAGAAAAAAAATACTCATTTGGCTTCCTGGGGACCCCCACAGCTCCTTCACAGGTTTCTTTCCCTTCTCTCTCTTTACCACCATACCATAATCATGTTGAACCACAAGCTGTTCCACACACACTTTATCACCTACAAAAGGGCCACAGCCAGCACACATATCACACAGGAGCAGCAGGGGATTTAATTCACCACTACGAAGAATTTATACCTAAAGCCTAAGCGCAAAGAGATTAGATCTGAGGTCTGTCAAGACACTGCTGCTGTTTGTCGTGCCACACCAAGCAATAGCACTGTTAATCTTTGCCATGGGAGGGATGTGTTATAGTTTATAACATTATAAGCAAGTCTTCCATGCTTTCTAAAAGGAGGAGAGGCAAAAAAACCAAAGGAAAATAGAAAGGTGGGACAGTGAAAAGACTAAAATAAGTGAAAGGAGAGAAACAAGCAGCTAAAAGCCATCTTATTCTGCTATATCTGCCCTTCCCTCTAGACACCCCTTTGGAGCTATTTTAGTAAGGTCAGCTATTTATTATATTGTAAGATCTGCCTCTTGATTTATTGGGCCTTGGTTACTTCAAGGAGTCAGAAAAATCCCTCTCCCTTCTCAGCTCAGAACAGAATAAAGTTTTATTACCATCTCCCTGGCACACCCTGGCCCTTTCTTAAGGATGCTATTTCTGGCACAGACTGGAAAGTGCTGCTGTCCCCCACAAGGCTGTCAGTTTGAAACTTTTTGACATTTCTAAAAACTCATGCTCTTCCTGCCAACTCCCTGTTGCTTTCTAAACCTTTTTAATACTGAAGAATGCAAACTAATCTTCTGAGAGAAGAGAAAGAAGCCAGTCCTGGGAAGAAGAGCTGGAAATGTCAGAGTGGTAGAAATGACAAATATACCTGCTAGGGAAAAGGAGCCAGTAAAGGAGGGGGGATGTTAAGAGACATCACTAGCACTGTGGCCTGTTAATGTTATCTACTGTTAAGAAATACACAGTATATTACTAAGCAGAACTGTGTAATATCTTCTGGAAAAAAAAAATGGATTGGAAGCAAGCACAAAGTGTGCTTAATCAAAAGGACTAAAGCTGTGGTCCTTGAGGGAGAGTTAAACTAATTAGACTTAAGCATGGCTAATAAAAGCTTTCAATTCAAGAGTTTCCAAAAGCCTTTATTATTATTATTATTGTTGTTCTGTCATGCCTGATCTTTTGAATGGAAAAGTCAAATCGCTGATCATGTGCTAACCTGATTATTTCATTTTCCACAGAACACTCCATGTATGCATAGAACATCAGTGTCCTTATACACCCCTTTCTTCCCTCTTCTCACTTTGCACCCTGTACAGTTACATTTCAGTATGCCTCCACATTCCAGAAAGAAAGAGACAAAAGTTTTTCTTCTGACTATAACACAATAAAACTATAAACTTCAGATTCTGAACCGAGCCTCCTTTCATATTATTTATATTCTTTCATCCACAATATCGCATTTTAAAGAAATCACAGAATCACGGAATGATTTGGGTCAAGAGTGACTTAAAGATCATCTGTTTCCAGCCCTCTGCCATAGGCAAGGACACCTTCCACTAGACCAGATTGCTTAAAGCCCTGTCCACCCTGGCTTTGAACACTGTCAGGGATGGGCCAGCTACAGCTTCCTTAGACAACCTGTTCCAGGGGCTCAACACCCTCACAGGGAAGAATTTTTTTTTCCTAATAAGTGATATTCTCTGTCATTTCTTTGCAGTCACCATTGCAGAAAAAAAAGGCTAGCTTCAGTCAGGTAACCAGGTGTCTGAAGACAAGGCTTTCCATATAGATTGCAGGTAGCAGAATGCAAACGTGATTTGCCCTCAAGCACTCAGCACCAGCAAGAAGCACAGTTTGAAAAAACTGAGCTATAATACATGGTGGAGACAAAGGTTTCGAGCATTTCCAAGCTATACATTCCCAGGCAGGTCACGGTCTTAATCCACTGCTCCGATATTGCCAGGGCTGGCGATTCCCTTCAGGCTCAAGCATCTTCCATTGACTGTGCCTGACTGGAGCTGGCTGTCCAGCACCCTCCCACCCCAAGCACACCTATCCCCCTCCAGCACAGTTATTCTTGGGTGCACAGCTGATCTGTCCACCTCAGCTTCTGTCTCTTGCTGCCATTTCATAAATCTTCAGAAAAAAAAAAAAATTACACCTCCTCTCCCAACCCTTATACATACAGGCAAGACTGTCAGGAATAAGGAGCTGAGTTTTTAAACACTTCGCTCACAGAAAGTGTGCAGCATTCAGAAAACCTGCTCTGCATTTGAATGCAACTGGGGCAATGTTAAGATGCCTAAATGCCACCTCAGTTTCACTGCTGTTTCAAGACGCCAGAGGCACCTGACTGGTAAAAGCCAAAAGTTCAAGGATACAAGCAGAAATTAGGCTGTTCAATCCTGACCATAAGGCAGAGTATTTGGAGATCAGCCAGTCTGGCACCTACTTTTTTTTTCCTTATTATTGTTCCTGCTGTATAATAGAAGAATGGATTGGACATTGACATTTCAACATAAATGTCCTCAAAAATAGTTTTGGAAATGCATCACCAAGAAAATAAAACTCGGGGTTTTTCAGTGCAAGATTCACTGCTTCTCTAGCCTCACAGGAAGTACTCGAGAAAAGAGCAAAAACTCAGCCTTCAGTTTCTTTGTTCCTACTAAAGGGCAAGATTGAGCAGAGATATAAAGACTCCAACAATGACAATCTCTACAGTAAATACTTTAGATGACATCCTGGGTTAGCTTTAAAATGGAATTTAGTGTATTTTCTTTGACATTTGACAGCTTATATTCCAGTACAACACTGGAAGGCTCCGTGCTGTGAAGTATCTGCTTATAAGAAAAGCTTTTAGAAGAAAATGAATAGGAAAACATTGAGGAACAAGAAACTAATTATAAGCTTTATGCTGTCTGTTTCCATCAAAATCTTGACTGTCTCTTACACTCTGGGACATATTACTTCTGATGCAAAATACAGAAAACTGCCTTTGAAACCTCCTGTTTAAATTGATAAAGTCCAAAGGCTAACTAACTTCAAGTGACCTTCCATTTTATACACCCCAAACAGAGGTATCTATCTGACAGCTCTGTGAGTCTCAGGACTATTTACACAGTAGCCCTTCGGTCTGGAAGGAGTTTGACACTGGAGCAGAAGCAGCAATGTTAGCAGTGTGGCTGCTTACTGTTGTGAATATTAGTAATTCAGATTCATTAAGCTGAAACTCACTGGAATTGTTAGAAATCTGATGTGTATAGTACAAGTCAGAACTCTGTGTCCCCTGCCTGTAAGATCAATAAGCACTATGAAGTTGCACTAAGGCATCACAGGTTAACTAAGGAAGAACAGCACACAGAAGGAAGACACACAGGTGAAAACAATTAATGAACAGAATGAATGCAAAGAATTAAGCCTGATCCACAGGATTTGCAGAACTCCTGCTTTTGCAAAGCATCCAACATACGCTGGCTCTACTTCAGAGGGACTTCAATGGTCTTTCATTCTCAAGTTGCCTTTCAGCACACCAGTGAATTTTACCCATGCATCCACTAACATAGGACCTTGACTGGGAGAAAATTAGCTAAAACCTGCTGAAAACTAGCTCAAGCCTCCAAGGGCTAAAAGAGGCATATAGTTACACTGCAAGCACTAGACTCAGAATTTCACTGCAAGAACTAAATCTGGAGGTTTCACAGCGCAAGTCTCAGTTGTCAGCTCCATCACTGGCATGTAATGCCACCCCAGGGACATTCTCCCTTCTTGTTCATCCTTCCTGATTTAGGAGCATCAGATCTTCAAGGGAAAACTGTCTCCTCCCATGTCTAGTGCAGGGCAGCTCTGTTATCAAGGGACTGGTGTAATACAAATAATAACAATGGAGGTACATACCACCACTCTGTAAGGCAATCTCCAAATCTCTTGAGGTTAGGTTGACTTTTTCCCCCTCAGACCAGCAGTATACTCTTAATCTGGATCCTATTGCTGTGAAACACACATTTCCTTTGGAGAAAAGAAAATACATCTTCAGCAAATCTAGAATTATCAAACCGTCATTTGGAGGAAGCAGGGCAGTTATAGAACATCTTGAAACAACTTCCTCCAGCAGATCTTACCAGAGGCATTCCTATGTGAGGGACAGGGAGGAAAAAAGCTGGGTAGGTAACCTTTTTAAAGAGCATCCTAGCAGTAAGTGATCACTTGACTTTTGGAGATTCCTGGCTCCCACAACCAAAATCCCTCCACTTGTTCTTTCCAGACAGAGAACTCAGATATGTAAAAGAGCACTTTCTTTTATTATAAACTGTAGGGGTAAAAGCCTAGTTCTAATCCTTGCTGAAGTCAATGATGAAAGTCCCTTCAACTTCTCATAGGCATTTCTAAGTTGAAGATTTTTATTATTTTTTTTTTAAGTTTCTGATTTTTTTTATTTTTTTTCTTCTGAAATATAGTTTTGAAAATATCTATGAATTTTTTATATGTCAGTGTAGTGACCACAATTACTCATGTACTATAGTACATATACATACTGTAATTTCTTATTATATAATAGTGAGTTACCATCACTATTTCTTCCCCACCTAAAGGTCACTGGGTATGTAGTTTGGAGAGAAAACTTCCATCTCAGTTCTCATGTTATTACCATGCTGGTCTCCTGGGCTCATTTTGGCTCTAAACTTAGAAAACTGAAACACTTATCTCTCTGCCCATCCACCCTGTATGATTTGCGACAGGTTCCGGAGTCCCTGATACATTTTTATGCCACATACTTAGTAGGAATGCAGAACTGAGCCTCTCAACTCACCTGTTATCTTTTGTCCAGATTAGTACACTCAAGTCACAACTACCACAGCCTCTTTCCCAGCTTCAGATAGTGGCAGATTAGGTGGCCTAGAAAATCCATCTGTCTCACTCCACAGCACTGTGACATGTGAAATTTAGACTCAAAGAGGTGGCTGGCTGCATATCCATGGTAAGATTTACAACTCATAAAGGTTGGGACATGGAATATTCTTTACCTATTAATTTCTTCAACTTGAACAATATACTCACTATATTTTACAAGTGCTTTCTGTTTTATTAATCATTATTAATTAGCTTTGGAGAAAATATTCCTTTAATTTCACCTTTTTTCCATTGTATTCACCCCTTGTACAACAGAAGCATCTCATTTTTTTATGCTTGACACACATATATTGGAAAATGGGCTTATCTGAAGAGTCACATAGACTATCACAATTTGTAACAGAGTGCTTCATTCTTTGGAACCAAACTGAGCACTAACTGCCTTGAGCTATTTGTGGCAAATTAGATTTGTGCTAAACAGCTTAATGCTTCGGGGAGTGAAGAATAAACTAGATATGGCAATTCTATGATTTTCAGAACTTCAAAATGATTATATTTTTATCACTATCACCAACCGTGGGTGTCTTTATCTAAGATTTCTTTTCCACGTATCATTGTCCAAAAATGGATTTAAATATGTACGTTTGGAGTTACAAGTCATCTCTAATTTAAAACACCTTACACTTAGAATATGGAATGAAAGAAAGAAAAGACTATTTGGGAGCTGTTTGATTTAATAGTACCTTTTAGATGAAACTAGGTAAGTAACTGTGGTGTGCTTTCAGATGTGCAAGCTTGAAATAAAGCCTAAATTTAAAATATGGAAAAATACTCATATATTACTCCTTTTCCAAAGTGCAGCAGGAAGACAGCTCTCCTACATTCGTTCTTTCCTGACATTACACAGGTCACATGAGAAGAGGTGAAAGAGGAAAAGAAAAGATGATAAAATTATTTATGCTCAACCATTTAAACAGGCATTCCAGCTGACACCACACTAATTCTGAATAACAGCCACTCTTCTATGGACAAGAGTTCCTCATTTAAATTCCCAAATGCTTTTAATACAATATGATAATGCAATGTAATTAGCTCTTTCAGCAAGACTTTATATTAGCACATCTTTTATTGCATGATGAAGTGCCATCTCCATTATGAAATCTCATGAAATACATTTAGCATGGCAAAAAAAAAATATATATATATATATTTACAGTAGCAGGACAATAGAAATTGTTAATGCGATGATGAAGCTTCTGGAGAAGTAATTATGTGGCTAGAAGGCTGTGTTTGTCACACAGTCTTTCCAAGGCAGATCTCTGCAACTGAGATCCATATTGCAATGTTTTGTGTTAAATTCAATGCTGATTCTGCCTCTTACCATTCTCAGAATTTATAATTGTGTTGCCCTTACCAATGCTATGGAAAGATAAAACACACAATGGAGGAATCTTGATTTGCAAAGTAACTCAGCATGATTGCTGAGTTATGAAAATATAGAAAACTATCTTCGTGCTGAAAGTAGCAAAGTTTGAATATTTTCATTTTGCTTTAGTCTGATGAACTGGCAAATCAAGCTTGACCCATCTGTACAGTTGCTGTTGCCAGATATAGGCCTTCTTCAGGCTAAAAAAAAAAGGGGGGGTTAAAATATTTTTTTGGCGGAATTATCTAAAAAGCTACTTGATTAAGGTTTTTTTAAAAAATTTTTTATTAATATGCCAATGTGTAAAATAAAAATCTGCAGAGGCTTCACAAAGTCCCCATTGAACTAAATTTTAAAGTCCTTGCCAATGAACATGTTTTCAAGTAACTGGAGCTTTTAATAGGATAAGCTGTAATTGGGATTCATGTCATAAAGCAGAATTAGACTTGAGCCTGCTGTGACAGGGAATGAGGAAGAAATGGGACAGAAAGAGAAAAGTAAGAATAATCTGGGGTATTTATTGTAACACAATTAAAATAATATATCTGGATATCCATATGAACCTGAAAATCCAAATAACAATAGGGAAAAAAACCCTGTCCTAGTACCATTTCAAAAGAGTGTATATGCACCAAAAAACTGGAGACTGTACAAAGCTAGACTTCTAACTCAGTGCTTTCTTGGGAAGAGATTTAAAGAGCCAGATGCTGTCCTCATACAGGGTGACTAATTATGGAGACTAATTGTCATGGTTTAAGCCATAAATCAGCCACGCAGTTTGTTCACTCACTTCCCCCTCTTTCTTCCCTCTGCTCCTGGAGGGATG
>JANRGW010016804.1:0-42065 GCA_024733675.1 Psilopsiagon aymara | reverse complement strand
GCAGAGCATGAGGCTCCAAAAGTCCTTGGCCAGACCAAACATCACTAAGCCATAACTAAAAACACTGGTGTTATCAGTGCTGCTTCCAGGCCGAAAGTCAAAAGCACAGCACTGCACCAGCTACCAAGAAGGGGAAAAATGACTGCTACTGCTGAACCCATGACAGAAAGATAAAAACATTTCTTAAAGTCCAGCTGTAAAACTCCGCTTTTTTGACACTCTAATTCATGCGTGTACGTTGTATTTGCAAACATTTCTAATTCACTTTTATGTTGAACACCAGTCAGGTATTAAAGAGACTATTTTTTAACCTCACCACCTGTTCCTGGGTTAAAGTAAAATTTTATAATGAACTTCAAAGTACAATTGTACTTAATCTCAAGACTTTCAACACAAACTAGGTGTGTGCATAACACTGAGGTTCTAAACCTTTGAGATTTAATTCACACTTTGCGAGAGGTCGAGGCAGCTTTAAGCAGAGAATTATGGTATCATTTCAGAGACAAAATAGAAAAGGACTGCTGTAACTGGTTAACTATTATATTTTTATTGTTCCTAAAATAGTAATAGCAATGTTTACAACACAAGAAAAACTGCAGAGATTTTACAGCGTTTCTTGACTCTCTTTGTCCCAGTTCATGAAAATCATCTTTTGGGAATGCACTAAAGCCCTAAACAGTATACTTCTCAACTGAGTGAACATACTGAATCTTTGATGCTCTTGTGAGGAAGAACGCAAGCAAAACACAAAAGTTTCAGAAAAAAAATGTATTACTTTAAAATGCAAATAATCATGTAAGTCAAGAGAGTACTCATGCATGTGGACGTTAAGGATAAAATTCTTGTATGTAATGAGACAGTACTAAATACAAACCTGTGAAAAAGATACATTTTAAGGACGTAATTAAAGTGGTAAGCAGTATCGTCTATTTTGAAGCCCAAACCTCCAACCCTCCAACTGATACATAGAGCCTCTAGGAATTTCACTATGTCTCTGTTACAGAGGAAGAGGCTGGAAAGGTCCACAGGCTCAAAACATGTAGGAACCACAGATTTAGATAATTCAGGAAAGAAAAGCTAAGTAATGATAGACTGTAATAGATCATGTATAGCAATGCATAATAAAAATCATGACCTCTTCCTGCTTCCATACATGGGTAAACAGCCTAGGTTCTGCTGGAAGCTGCTGGATCAAAAGATAAACTTGATAGTCATGAAAGAAAAAAAATGCTCACTAGAACACTGGAAGACACTGATGCAGATGAAAATCTTACACAGAAACATTTGTTCAGACCAGTAATAAGAACAAATTTTAAAATCCTTACACCAATTTACTGCTGCTACAAACAACTGAATTTTTTTATAGCCATATATAAAACTATTTATTCTTTGAAACAAAGTACCTGGCCTACCTTCAGTAATTTACCATTATACTAAAACCAGATAGTATCTGGCAATCCAATTTTACAAAAGCACTATTAAAAAGCAATATTTATTGTTAAATCTTATTCTCCTGCTTAAAATAAGAAATCAAAATACAGAGCACATAAAATGCTGTGGTTTCATTTGCAAGTATCACCCCACTTTATTCCAAAAAGAATTTAAACTTATGTGATATATTCCTAAGCATATGTTTATGATTTACAGTAAGAACCAATACTTCATGTTCTTAAACACAAGAAATTGATCCTGGCACTAACAGAGCCTTTTGACATTATAAGGACAATAGGTAATAAACAAACATGAAAATACAATATTAAAGACAATAAGATTCATCCATCAAGACATTTTATCTAAAGCTTAGACAGAAATACAGTCAATTATTTAATGATGATAAACATTTTCTGAAGAAATACAATGTTAAGAACACCACAGAAATGTGTAGTTCAGTGCTACTAGACACAGTAGTTTCTGGCCCTGTACTTGCATACATAGAGGAAGAGTCATCCTATATCTCCTCAGGTACGTCTGCATACACTACCAGAATACCATTCAAAACATGCTTTAGACACTGTTTTCTCAAATTCTGGGAAGGTTGCTTACCTTCAAATTCTAGATACTACTTTTTCATAAAGCTTTCTTTACATTCAATAGCTGAAATAGTTTGGTCCAGAGCTACTGCAGACATTTAAAATAACAATGATGTAGATCTAAATAGCTAGATTTTTCAAGGCACCTACCTAAAGAGGCACTCAGCTGCATTCTAAAAAAGCAGTCAGGGACCAATCTCCAGCTAACACTACAAAACATGACTTTTCCTTTCTTTTTCTTATTTTTATTTATATATATATACCTACATATGTAATTTCTTACAAAATGTATCTGTAACTCCTCTGCAGAGTATATTCTTCCGCAATCCTCTGCAACACTTAGTAGTTATTTAGTTTGTGTATCACTGGGGAATGAATCTTTAAAAGAAAAGGGACATATTAACTACTGGGCTTTTTAAATTGATTGCTTGAAAAGATTTCTGATCTATCTCTATATTTGGAAAAAGATGTCCTCAGATAGCATAAATAATAGTGATTAGAATGTGGTTTGGACACTTATGGAATAAGATAGTGCCATTCAGGCTTAAGAATTTAATACAGCTTACAGGGGCAGAGGACCTAGCTGTAGCACTCAGCAGAGAAGCACAGTCACTTAAGGTGTCTTCATGTTTCAAGATCACCTGAAAGTCATCCCACAAGGACTCCACAAAGGATGACATCAACAGGCTGACAGGGCTGAGAGCTGAAACAGATGTGTTCTGTACTGTGCCCATTGTTGCCACAAGTTATCAGGAAACTCATAACGACATTTTAGTTGAACCACCAAGAGAAGAAAAAAGAAAGAATATACAGAGCTCTTAAGTGTCTTTCTCTGAATAACCATTTCATTTCCTGATGAAAAGGCCCCTTTCCAGACATCCTTGACACACAACCTTGCAAAGTAATTTCTCTGCTCTTTCAAATCTTCCACAAGACCTATTTGAAGGAACTTAAAAAAAAAATAAAATTGACCAATTTTGTTTTTCTAAAAGGTAAAAGTCAAGTAAGCTCCATTAATTTGAATGGGCAATTTAGGAGTCTCAATGTCTTTCACTGGCACTCAAATTTTTTCACCTTCTGGGTGAAAAGATATGAAAGTTCTTTATTTCTTCCATAAGTGAGAGAAGTTCTAAGTTTACACACAGAATAGAGGAAAATAACCCTAAGACACCTCTTTTAAAAGCTGCTGTATACCAAGATGATCACAGAATGTTACCATTTGTTTTTAATTCTCTGTCTTTGGCTACAAGCAATAAATTACACAACTGCTAACAGATAACTAAACTTAAAAAACTTAACTAAAATTGTCAAATCAATTTCCACATTCAGGTTCAAAGTTTTGTCACATGTCATTGAAGAAGTATTTTAAAGCACTCTCAAAGAAAATTTTTGCATACAAACTTGAAGTTTATTTATAGTTGACTTAAATACTAAACAAAAAAATCTATGCATTTCAATGATTAACCCCCCCAAAGAAATCTACAAAGACAACAATAATTACTTCTTTCAAAATAAAGAACATAAATGCTGTACTATTTTCTATTTTCAATGTTCAGAGATTATTTTACCTCACTGAAATAAAAGCACTTGCTTTTCATTGTAAAAAAAACTTCAAAAAGCAACTTTCCCTGGCCATACAGCACTGGAACCCTCCGTTTTAAAAACGATTTTGCAAATATGGACATTAAAGTTACAACATTAAACCATCTACACTGACCAAGACAATTTTTTCCTCATGCTTTGCATCTGACAGTTTGCCAAGACACAAATCGCCACATTCCCCTGAGTATCCCAGCACTGTTGCATCTTACACAACCCATGCACCACTGACAATTCTTTAGGTCAGTTTAACATCAGTGATTGATGTTCTAAAAGCATTCCACCTTGACTTTTGAATGTAACATGTTCTTCATCATAAGCCACCGTGCTGGAAGGCATACACCCCAAGGGAATTCATGGGGAATAAGCCTGACAGAAACTGGGGGGGTAAGGATCTCAGACAAGTTCTATAGAAGTTATTAATGATGGAAAAAGCTACCAAGAAAGCTTACTCACATGCTTCCTACAGCACCTTCTGCAAAAACTTCTGTCCAAAGTATCTGAAACAATATTTTCATAAAAAGGACAATGTTTTTTCAAGGGGAACACATACAGATGATAGTCAAAAGGGCATGTTATACAAAACAGTTTCACCCTTTCCAAATTCTGTCCCATTTGTCCCTTGTTTTCCAAAGTTAACTAACAATTAACTTGTTAATAGTATATTTTCACTGTTGAAATTATCCATATGTGATTTTACATGATCCAGTATGACTGATAAACTGAAAAGTTTAAGGGGTTTAGGATATCAAAACAGGTCTTCTCATACACAAAATCTGGTTGTAACCCATTACTTCAACTGCAGAAATATTATTGTACGAGGATTCTTTATTACCTTTATTACCTTTATTGCCTTTTACCTATTTCCTTTTACACCATGACAAATGAAAAAGAACTGCCAGTGCACACAGATGTTTTCTATGCACAACTGACCTCTGAAAGCCTCACTGCAGTTTATTGTTCATAATAATGGAGCTAAATAAATTAACAATTGACCTTAATGGTTAAAGGCCTATCCTACCAGAACAGCATTTTATTTAAGGAACGTGTGTTACACCAACATAATAATCACTATGCCAGACTTTGCACAAAGTGTTAACTTGTCTTACATGTTCATGAATGTCCATCAGCTTCAAAACGCATTGACTGCTCCATGACCTTTGGTTGTGGTGCGCTGAGACACAAACACTTTCCCAAAGTGCCAGCACAGGCTGGTGCTGACTACTAGAGAGCAGTTCAGCTGAGAAGGACCTTGGGAGTATTGGTGACAAGTTGACCATGAGCCGGCAGTGTGCCCTTGTGACCAGGAGGGACAAGGGTGTCCTGGGACGCCTGAGGAGGAGCATGGCCAGCGTTTTGAGGGAGGTGATGCTCCCTCTCTGCTAGACCCTGGCAAGACCACAAGCTTTGTCCAGTTCTGGGCTCCTCAATACAAGACAAAGAGCTATGGGAGAGGGTCTAGTGGAGGCCACAACGATAGTCAGGGGCCTGGAGTGTCTCTCTTATGAGACTGTGGGAGCTGGGCCTATTTAAGGAAAAGAGACTGAGAGGGGAAATATCCAACGTATACATGTATCTCAAAGGCAGGTGCTGGGATGATGGGGCCGGGCTCTTTCCAGTGATGTCCAGTGACGGGACAAGGAACAATGGCCGCAAACTAATACACAACAAGTTTCACCTCAACAAATTATACTCAGAGAGGAAGAACTTCTTTACGTTGAGGGTGGAAGAGCACTGGAATAGGCTGCCTGGGGCAGTTGCGGAGCCTCTCTCCCTGGACATGTTCCTGCATGACCTGCGCAGATGGCTCTGCCCTGGCAGGGGGGCTGGACTGGATGATCTCCAGAGGTGCCTTCCAACCCTACTGACTCTTTGATCTTTCCACCATTTGACCTCAACTGAAACAAAAACTGTAGTATCAGCTTTCAGGCACTATTGTTTTCCAAGCCCTCCTTTTGCTTATCTGTCCTTAACCAGCACCAGCACCATCGACAGCCGCCACGGAGCGCACCTCCAGACCTCCAGGCCTCCAGGCGCTCCCACGGCCTCAGCGGGCGCCTGGCGACCAGCGCTTCCGCTTCCGGCGGCCCGACGGCGGCTGTGCCCGGCCGCGCTGAGGCCGCGGCGTGCGGCGGCGTGCGGTGGTGGTGGTTCGCGCCGGGCAGGGGCAGAGGCTGACATGTGGCCGCCGCCGCCGCTGCCCTGGCTGCTGGCGGGGCTGCTGCTAGCTGCCCGTTCCGGGGAGGCTGTGGCGGCGGCCCTTCACCTCCGGAGTGCTAACACTGCCTCCCCGCTCCCCACTGAGGTGGTCGGCGGGGCCGCCACGCGAAGCAGCAGCAGCAGTCGCCTGGCCGAGGTGTCGGCGCCGCCCGAGCAGGGGCAGCCCATGACCCAGCGCGCCCTGTCCGTGCTGGTGCTGGCCAGCGCCGCCCTCATCGTCTACTTCGTGATCCGGACCGTGCGGTGAGGGAGGGGGCCGCGCCGGCTCCAGGGGTCCTGCGAGAAGCGGGCGGGCTGGGGGGAGGGGCAGGCGCTGCTGTCCCCACCGGGCCGCTGAGGGGCCGGGCCGGGCCCGGCCGGCGGTATTGGCTGTCAGGGTCCTCTCGGCACCCGCATGGGGGCCGGCGAACTGGGCCTGGCTCCACTGCTGCGGGCAGCGCTGCCGGGTGAGGCGTCTGGATAGTGCCGGCAGAAAGGCGCGCGGTCTGGTTCTGCTAGCGGAAGGGTTACCGCTCGTCATTGTCGGGGCTTACTGACTCCCCACTGCTCTCTTCAAGGGAGCATGTCACCACTGACATCCTGAACTTAGTTTCGTACATTCTCTGGGTTATTTTCCCATTTGCAAACTTCCTGTCTCACTGAGCTACAGGATTCGTTCATCTCCTCTTTTTTGTCAGTAAACATATTTCTTTCCTGCTTACAGTTTGTTGATAAACTTCTCTTCCACACTGTCTTAAAGAAAGGTCCCTTAAAAACCATGAGCTATCAGTCATCTGCCTTTATATGTCTTATAGAAACGACTGGCTGCATAACTCGACATGATTTTTCAGTTAATTGCAGTGTCTGTCACAGTGTTTTGTTGCTCTTGGAGTTTTACTTGCTGTCATGCTCAAACTGTGAACTCCTCTGGGTGAGCCCCAATTTTTGATTAAGCATAAAGAACATTCAGTATGCAGCAAGTTCTCTCTGTACTCTGCATTGTAGTTAGATACACTGTTGTACGTTCAGTACCTTTGTCATATATTCCAGAGAGATAGTTGAGAGCCAGTGGTTGGTGTGGGTACTTATTGAGACATGCATTCCAAGTAAGCTAGGATATCCCAATTGCTCCGCAGCTCTTGAGCCAGCTTAGATTTTTTTTTTCTTAGACTGCATATCTTGATGATAATGTATCTTAAAGGAAAAAAACATAAGCAAGTGAAAGTGGATAAGGGCACTTCTCAGTGTTCCTGTACCTCCTAAGGTTTGGAGTTCCAAGTAGTACTATGGAATGTTCCTTGCAGGAACTTTAGAAGGAAATTCTCATCGACTGCCATTATTTTCTGGTTAAACTGCAATTGTTGAGTAATCTGGTTTTGGCAATAGGAAAGTTGCTCTTCAGCATTTGAAACTGGGACATTTCCTGGAGACGCTACTGTTAAACAGAAAGGTTGTGTAAAATAGGTTGTGGTTGTCTTGTTATTCTGTAATTCTGCTGCATCTTTCTGTTGCATCTGCCTTCCAAAATTGGGACTAGATGAAGCGTATGCTTTGAATTTGAACTTGAGGCTGAAATATTTTTGGCAATGGTTGTATAAGAAATTTAGGGATGAAGTACAAACTTCCCAGTTTCATTTTTAAAGATTTTCATAGAATGAAACCGTGCATGTTGTTATCAGACATAAAAACTTCGGGTTTTTTTACAAACTTTCAATGAGGTCACCCACCTACTGGATGAAGGGAAGGCAGTGGACATAGTTTTTCTGCATTTTGGTAAGGCTTATGATATTGTCCCTCATAGTTGCCTTCTGGACAAATTACCCAAATCTGGGATGAGCAGGTTTACAGTGCTCTGGGTGATGGAAGTGGCTGAATGGCGGGGCTCAATGGGTTGTAGTGAGTGGGGCTTGATTCTCTACCTGATACAGAAAAATGCTGGACACAAGTGAAAATTTGGAGAGGAGTGGCTGGAGCAGCTGTGCCAAAAGGGGTCTGGGGTGCTGGTCAACAGCAGGCTGAGCATGAATCAGCAGTGTACCCTGGCAGCCAAGAGTGTGAACTGCATCTTGGGGTGCATAAAACACAGCATGGCCAACCAATCAAAGGAGGTGATTATCCCACGATATTTAGTGATGCTCTGGCCTCACTTTGAATGCTGTCTGCACATTTGTGAACTATGAGCTATGTCCGTTTGTAGAATTACAGAATGGATAGGGTTGGAAAGGACCTTAAGATCATCTAGTTCCAACCTCCCTGCCCCAGGCAGGGAGGCCTCACACTAGACCATGCTGCCCGAGGCTCTGTCCAGCCTGGCCTTGAACCCTGCGAGGGATGGAGCATTCACCACTTCTTTGGGCAGGCTGTTCTGGTGCCTCAGTACCCTCACAGTAAGGTACTTCTTCCTTATATCTAACCTGGACTTCCACTGTTTTGGTGTAAACCCATTACCCCTTGTCCTGTTGCTATGGTGCGTGATAAAAGGACTCTGGCTTCGTTATAGGCCTCCTTCAGGTACTGAAAGGCTTCTAAGAGATCTGCACTCAGCTTCTCTTCTTCTGGCTGAATAAGCCCAACTTTCTGTCTTCGTGCGGGAGGTGCTCCAGCCCCCTTTTCATTCATGTGGTCCTCCGCTGGACTTTCTCTGACAGCTCCATGTCCCTCGTACATTGAGGACATGTCCTGGGTTCAGCAGTAACAGTTATTTTTCTCCTTCTTAGTAGCTGGTGCAGTGCTGTGTTTTTGACTTTAGCCTAAGAACAATGCTGATAACACACTGATGTTTTTAGTTGTTGCTAAGCAATGCTTACTCTGATCAAGACTTTTTCAGTCTCATACTCTGCCAAGTTAGGAGGGATTCTCTTCCACATCCCTCCAGAAGCAGGGTGGGGAAGAAAGAAGGGTGAGTGAGTGTCTACGTGGTGCTGAGTTACTGCCTGGGCTTAAACCATGACAGGACGCCAGAACTGCGCACAATTCTCCAAGTGGGGTCTCATGAGAGCAGAGTGGAGGGGCAGGATCACCTCCTTCGACCTACTGGTCATGCTTCTTTTCATGCAGCCCAGGACATGGGTGGTTTCTGTCTGCAAGTTCACACTGAAGCCAGCTCATGTTCAGTTTCTCGTCACCCAGCACCCCCAGGTCCTTCTGCACAGGGCTGCACTGAATCTCTTCTACACTCAACCTGTAGCTGTGTCCGGGGTTGCTCTGACCCAGCTGTAGGACTTTGCCCTTGCCCTTGTTGAATTTCATGAGGTTGCCACTGGCCTACTTCTCATACGTGGTCCCTCTGGATATCGTCACATCGCATCTCATCCCTTCCTTTGAGTGTGCCAACTGCATTACACAGCTCAGTGTCATCAGCAAACTTGCTGAGGGCTTACTTGATCCCACTATCCATGTCCATGTATGTTGTGTAAGCATCTCTAGTATTCTTTTAGCCTTAGTCTTTTGACTAATCTATATATAAAGTTTTCACATTACAATTTCTTTTATCCCTTTTTGAACAGCATTCATTTGAATCTAGAAATTTGTGCCAGCCTTCTGATAAGATTTTTTTTTTCATTACTGTCAATCTGGACATTTGCTGTGACTGTCTTAGGTTACTCTGTACTCAAAGTAGGAGCTCACTTTTGTTTTTACACCATTATGTAAAAAAGTAACGCATATAGTGAGGAGACAGGAATTTTGAATATATAAATAGCATGAACTTCCTTGCCTTCTTTTCCTATTTTGTGTTCAAATTAATTTCTGGTCTAGAGTATCTGGAGGTGCTTTTTTGCTAGAGTCAGTTGCTTATCATAGAATCTGCTAAAAGTATGCTTTTGTATACTTTTAACTGGCCATTTTTAACTGGCTCTTGCATTTAGCTATGAAGTGCTTGTTTAGTCTTTTTGTATCCACTACAGTAATTCTACTCAAAACTACAGATAGCATACTTACTGGCCTTAAATATTTCAGGTTAGCTCTTGGCACTTAGAATTGTTTAATCTCTGAATTTTCTACACCTAAGTGTGTACACTTTGCATATACTGTGTTTTTTTAGAAATCTATTACAAGTACCAATATAGCTGTATTTTAAGGGATAGTTTTCATACATTGTGAGAATAGAAAGTAGAGAAGAATTTATAGGACTTAAGTGTTTTAAAATACATTTCAGGCTCAGAAGGAGAAGCAGAAAAACCCGAAGGTACGGCGTTTTGGATACAAACATAGAAAACATGGAGCTGACCCCATTAGAGCAAGATGATGATGATGATGATGATACAACACTATTTGATGCCAATCATCCTCGAAGGTTTGTATATAGAAGTCAAAGTTACTTCTAGCAACAGAAGTGGAGTATGGATGATAAGCTGTTTCACTGAGAAAGCTCACTACTGTGTTTCATATGCATGTAGTTGGAGAAGGGATGTCAAGATCACTTGAATTTTAAATGGGCAAGAATTTAGTGGGCAAGAAGATAACACCATTTGTCTTCAGCATGTGAGTTCCAGAGAAATGGAGAGGAAGGTAGGATATTTTTGTTACAAATATGGTGTCATGACTGAAGCTTGTGTTAAAGTCAACCTTAAAGCTTTTACCTTTCTCTTTTTTTTTTTTTAATTTGTGTACCTTAAACTAGAAGAAATGAAAACCCTAGAGGGAAAGTTCACTAAAATAGTATCAGAGGTTTTCAGAGGATGGATTTCTGATGGGGTGGGTTTTTTTTGTTTCTATGCATTTCTAAACACATTAATTTGAAGAAAAAAAAAATCAGGTATTTTATTGTAGAACATTCTAATACGCATAGGACTTTTAAATGTTTATAATCTACGTTCTAATTGGAGTCTTAGTAGTGGAGTTTCCAAAGTACTCCATAACTTTCATACCTGCTTTACAGATTTCAGTTATTTCATTCTTGGATATTTAATTCTTGTCCCTGAGACAATGTAGAAGG
Organism: Psilopsiagon aymara; assembly: GCA_024733675.1. Classification (NCBI taxonomy): domain Eukaryota; kingdom Metazoa; phylum Chordata; class Aves; order Psittaciformes; family Psittacidae; genus Psilopsiagon; species Psilopsiagon aymara. Next base: position 31,301 of record JANRGW010016804.1, on the reverse strand, counting down.
GTAAAACAAAACTGAAAACAGTAAGAAAAGGAAGTATACTTAAGATTGAGGGTTGTTTTTACTTTTTGCCATACAAACATGCTAGAGTGATGATGGGGTGTACCTATGCCTGTTGGTTGCCTATCTTAAGAGATGAACATGAGAACTTCTAATGTTTAAATAGGGCTTTATCAAGGACCTGTATACTTCCGTTGTGGTTATTCAGTCAGGTAAAGCATATTCTGTTTATTCCCCTTCAAAGTTTATCTTGGATATTCATTGACATGGTTATCTAATGGATTGCCCTATCTCTGCTCCCAATATGTATTTTTTTCAAATTATGTCCTAAGATAATTTTTTTGCCACTGCAATTTCTATGGTTATGTGGTAGAAATTGCTATGGTTAAGAAATTAACTTGCATTAAAGCAAACTTTTCATAACCATAGACAGCAGGACTTGCCCTTAACTATGATGACTACCAAAAAAACCCCTCATATTGTTAGTGCTGTATTTGGAAAAAACCCAACCAACAAAACAAAACAAAAAAACCCTCAGAAAACTCCGATACCCTGTCCTAAATTCCAAATACTCATCTCCTCTTCAAATTGAAGTGCTGTGGTAAATCATCATTTAGTTCAGCTACACCAGGCAGTTCGAAAGTAGATTATTGATCCAGGCTGTTTCAGGAATAGTCTTTTGGATGATCTGTAATACAAACAGTTTGAATACAGTATTAGTGTTTTATTTAGCTGATTGCATAGGTATTGTGAGATACATCAGGTATTTAATACAATTCTTCACTCACTGTGGTATCTTGTTGATGAAAGAACTGCTAGATAAGTAGTATTTAATTTTAAGAAGACCTAAAATTTTATGTTTCTCACAGAAGAGAGGATAATGTCAACCTCTCAGTCAAACTGCAAGAAAAGAGATTGTATTGGTGTAACTGAGTGATCTAACCAGAATTAATTTCAACACATTTCTATCAATTTGCTGAAGAGAACTGACTAAGCAGATAAGAAGTAATAACTTTAGAAGAGAATAACTATTGATAATGAAGGAGGAAGATGTTATTGTTGTTTCAGGATAGCTCAGAAAGTATAGTAAGTGCTTAAACTATCAAAGGCATCATATTTTATGTTAGAAGTTTCAGAAAACAAAGACTTCAGTTATGTTTAGTCAGTAGCATGGATATACTCTGTTCATGTGTATTGAGAGCTTGCTGTGTCTTTTATGGGGAGAAGCTCTCAATTTTTTATTAATTTTTTAATTTTTAGTTTTTTCAATTACTTTTTTTCAATTTAGGTTGTTCAATTTTTTTATTACTTTTTATCTTGAAACACTATTTGTAGGAGGAAGACAGTGCTAAACAATGTGAATGCACTCCACAAATCTCTACAGAACAGCTTGATAAAGCACTGTCCAAACTGTGCAAAACACAAAACAACATCGTTGCTGGGAGAGAAGTTTGGAAATTAATGTAGAGTACTTATTTTTTTTCCATTTAAAATCCTTAATTGGGAGTGCACTTCTTTCAGTAATTTTTTTTTTCCTTGTTTTCTTTTGCATCTGGATTGAAGCTTAGTAATCAGTCTTCATGTCACTGCTTAACCAAGAATGACAAAAGGGAGTACAAAATGAATAAGTAATCCTAGAGTCACTGAGGACACTTGATGATAATGATACTCATATACTCTCATGAGATATCATTACATTTGTCATGATATTTGCAGTAATTTAGAGTTGGTTGGATTTTCTTAAGGTAGCCTAAATATGCAGTCATACTTGGAGCTACTAATTAGGAAACAAGGAGTAGTGGCCTTTAATGTTTTTTTTATTTTAGTCCTTTGTAAAGTAAATCAAATTTGCAGTTTTGCTTAACCCTAGTCAACAGCAGCTTACTCAGTTTAAATTTTTTACCCTCATAACTCCTACTGGGAGGTAGTAAAAAAACTAAACGCATTTACAGGAATCTGTTTGTTCTGGTAGGTTCATATACATTTTTTATGGGCAAAAAATTATGTAAGTATTGGTTATAGAAAATAGATGTATGTTTTCCTTCTTTCTTTGTGGCCTGTTAATAGACTGCAATAGTCTCCACTCTGCTTTCATTTTTCTTGACTAAAATAATGAAGTTGTTTTTAAAGTAATACTCTACAGCGCAATATGTGCATGTTAGAAATCCCTGCAGGCTTGTTTTTAGCTGATAAACCTGTTAGACCCTTTCCAAGGCTAGACAGAAACTGGCTTCTGTCCTGAAATCAGCATAGCAGTGTTATACTGGTGTCCTGATACAGTGATTACTTCCACTGTTGCTGTTTTATTCCAGAGCTGTATGAAAAAATGTCCTGTGCCCTTTTTTTGCAACATAGGTGCCATTTAAATGTACTCTCACGGCTGTCATCATCCGTGTAACTAGCCTAGTTTGAGACAGCTTACCTGAATGGAATGTTTTAGCCATTTTGTTCAATAGCATCCTGTTAAATGTCAAAGTTTAAATTCTAACCGTTGGTTTCTCACCATGCAGCTTTCCCTACATGTCAGCTGAAGTACAGTATTCAGTTATTTTTCAAAGGCATGTCACACCAATATATGTTGCAATTCTTGTTAAATCATGTTACATGCAAACTACTTGCTGCACTGCAAGGCACAAGGAAAAGCAGTTACTCAGTTTTTGATAGCATTCCAGTTACGGGTTGCTATCAACAGTTACCAAAGTCTGAACACAAATGGGGTAGCCTTGGAAATTTAAAAATATATCCGATAAGGTAAAAACACAGTTTTTTTGTAAGTAAGCTGTCTGTTTGGAAAGTTTAAATCAATGGAGTTTTATGGCACTTCAGTTCAAAGTCATATGGTAACTCCTGAGTTTTTACATGCAAATTTAATAAAAAATGTTATATCTCAGTGGGTTTTTTGTAATGTTTGATCTTCAAAAATGTAGGCTAAAGTTCCTCTTGAATCAGGGTATTTCAGATTAATGCATCTGTTCCTTCTGTTGTAGAGAAGTACGTGCCTTTCAGTGAAAGAACTTAATCTTAGAACCAGAGAAGGAGGCTGCTTCATGGAAGGAATAAGGAGCAAGAGGGTATGCAAATTGGGGGGACTAATTTAATTTGTGTATATTATGGCATCCTTAATTTGTTGCAATAAATACTGTACCAATTTGTTGTACCTTTTTGTATATAAAAGATTCTAAATGTAAAGCCCACGGAGAGAGAGTGCACTAAAAAAGTATTTGGAAGGGAGATTACTTTTAAAACAGGGTATTTTTTTGCTTGTTACAAATCTTGTATGCCATAAGCGTGGTATACGCTTTTTCTACAGTTACTTGGAATGTTGACATATTTTTTTTTCTGATATTAAATTGTGAGTAAACAGCATCTGTGAACTCCTCAGAATTGTTAGAACTTGATTTTAGTTGAGGAGATGCTTTTTCCTTTACAAATAAAAGCCAAACTACTGCCTTTTGCATTGAGACTTTTTTTTAACTGAATATGTTTTATGTAAACTTCAGTGAAGAAATAAAAATTGTTTTCAGTGTTCCTAGTCAGTACTTCAAAATCATACATTTCAGGGATATTAATATAATCTTGTAAAACACAGTACTGCAACATCTTACTGTTAAGACTGCCAGTTATAACTGTTGAGTAAATCTGGGACATCGATTTTCAACTTGCATGAACAGATGTTGCTCACCAACCTTAGGGTGCTGGTGATGTAGTCCAAATGATGTCACCATTCAGACCTGTGGTGAAATAGCACCTTTAGTTAGCCTTGTTTACTTTCATACACTTTAAATGAGGTCAAATACTAAATTTGCTGTAACTCTAAAATGAAAAAGTGACATCGGAAGCAGCTTTTACTACAAAAGGTGTGGTAATATTCCTGTGAATGTAGTTGGTATCTAGCAGTTACATGTATTTTTTAGCTTCTGCTATAAAAATGAATAGAACAAGCATTATCACCTAGATACCTAATTTTTAAAAAAATTGGTGTGGTTTCCACAGGAATATAAATAATGTGGACAGAATGTTCAAATTCCAGTTAGTTAAAATGATTGAAAATGTATTGCTGATTCTGTATGTATCTAGTTATCAAGGCATGAATATAGCAGTATTGGTCGGGCTGGCTATGTTTCCTCAAAGTTAATGTGTTACTGGCTGCAGGGAAAGAGGCATTATATTTCCTTATTCTTTGGTTCCCTTTTGGTGTTTGAACAAAATTGGAATACTTTATTTGGTTTTAAGGTTATTTCTATAGTGATGGGACAAGGAGGAGCTCTGCTGTATAATTTTTGAACCCTGTCCCAGCGGATTTGCTGTACTGAAGCCAGTTTACTTGGCCTAGTAATAATCGTGTCAAGATGTTAATAGCCCACCAAAGAATGGGAGCTGATCTGCTGAAATAACCTCCTTCAAGATGTGAGATACCCTAAGTTTAATGGGAAATACCTGGGGGAGAGGCTATGTTTCTTCAACAATTTGAATTTCTTGGGACAGAAATAGAATATGGAGAAAAAGCTTGGAAGACTCAAAGAAGAAAGGTTTTTAAAGATACCTTTACAATTTTTGTTGTATGAAATTTATCATGGTATAGCTATTATTTAGTTTTAAGGGTTTTGTTGGAGTGGTTTTTTTATATTTTTGGGGGCTATTTTTGTTTTTTTCTGTTGACGAGTAAGAGCTGGGGAAGGACTCAAATCTGAAAACCAACACAAAGATTCAGGTCCTAAAAGACCCAGTGTGATTGGACTGCTTCATAGTTTCAGAATAGGTGCTGTTTGCTATGGATTTCTTGTCTCATGGTACCACTGGTGATGTTCCAAGTTGTTAACTGCTAAACCCCTGAAGAACTGACCCAGATCTCTCTGGGGTGCTGTCTTTTCATGAAACTTTCGCATGATTTTCCTCTGTGCATAGTTGCTCATCTATTCAAAGTGGCTTGCACTCTGTTTAGCTTACATCTTGAAGCATTCTTATTTTAAGACACAGTAAAATGGGAAGATTCTTAGTAAAGATATTATCAGCATGCGTAGAGAGTAGAGAAGTCCAAAATTTTGTTAAGAGACACAAATAAAATCCTTAAATCATGACGTCTTTTGATTGTGATTTCCTGCTTTCTTCCATTGGAAGAGTATGAGCCAAAAGGCTTTTGGCGTAAGCCTTTTGAATGCTTATGACAATGTACTTTGCACAATATACAATATGTATGTTTTAATAAATGATCTGTATGCAAGAATCAAATATACATAAGTAAGTTCACTGATGACAGTAAACTGGGAAGGCCTGTGAACTCCCTTGAGGGTGGAGAAGTCTTAGAGAGATCTGGGTAGACCAGAGAGCTGGGCAGTCACCAAACTGATGAAATTTAACAAGAGCAAGTGCAAAATTCTCCACCTGTGATGGGCTAATCCTGATTATGCAGATAAAGTAGGTGATGAGAGGCTAGAGAGCAGTGCTACAGAAAGAGATCTGGGGGTCTGGGTTGATGGCAATTTGAGTCAACAGTGTGCCCTAGCAGCCAAAAGGACGAACTGTGGGGCTTCATCAAGCACAGCATACCTAGCTGGTTGGGGGAAGCGTTTGTCCTGTATCTTGCAGTGGTGTGGCCCAGCTCAAGTGTCATGTACAGTTTTGTACCTCAAGCTGTTAAGTGTGTCCAGAGCCAAAATGGAGACCAAGATGGAGAAGGGTCTCAAGGGCAAGACTTCCAAGAAGCAGCCGAGGTCACTTGATATGTTCAGCTTAGAGAAGGCTGAGGGTAACCTCATCACAGTCTAAGTTTTCCTCAAGAGGGGCAGCAGAGGAGGAGGTGCTGATCTCTGTCTGGTGACCAGCAACAGAACACAAGGAAATGGAATGAAGCTGCATCAAGGGAAGTTCAGACTGGAAATGAGGAAAAGGTTCTTCACTGTGAGGGTGGTTGGTCACTGGAACAGGAACCCTGGGGAAGTGGTCATAGCACAAAGTCCGTCAGAATTCAGGGAACATCTTGGTGACGCTCTTAATCATATGGTTTATTTTTTGGTAGTTCTGCGAAGAGCAGGGAGTTGCACTCAAGGATCCTTATGTATCCCTTCCAACTTGAGATATTCTGTGATTGTGTATATAGTAAGGGCATAGTCTGAGGTCAAAACCTGGATTATTCATTAGGGATTGTAGTAATAGGACAAGGGGTTCGAACTTAAACAGGGGAAGTTTAGATTAGATACAGGGAAAAAGTTCTTTACTGTGAGGGTGGTGAGGCGCTGGAATGGGTTGCCCGGGGAAGTTGTGAATGCCGCATCCCTGGCAGTGTTCAAGGCTGTGTTGGGCAGAGCCTTGGGTCACGTGGTTTAATGCAAGGTATCTGCCCATGGCAGGGGGGTTGAATCTAGATGATCTTAAGGTTCTTTCCAGCCCTAACTATTCTATGGTTCTACGCTTCTACGATTCTATGATTCTGAAACCAAATGACAGAGATCTTTTTGAACCGTCATTCCAAAGGGACACTTTGTTAATTGATCTTCTTCCCTAAGCCTAATCCTAACCTGATCTATAAAGCTCGAGGATGAAACAGTAAACATTCTCACACAAGCTTTTAATTTTTCATGGTTTAAAGTCATTTCAACAGCTATCCAACTGGATTGTGCATTGTAGAAATTACTCTTTCTTATGAACAAACTAATTCTTCCACAGCTTTTTGTCAAAACCTGGATATGACACAGGGCAAGTGCAAAATGTTCACACTCTTTTTACTCTCTTGAACCTGGTTTTGCAGCTATCAAAGAAAAAATGCATGGCTAGGTAGATTTCTATTCAGACCAAATGCAAGTGCTCTGTGCTCTGATAGAGTCCAAAGGCCCCTCATCTTTCTAAACTCAGAAAACATAGTTTTTTGAAGATACATATTAAACCTACTGATCAAGTATATTAGCATTATTGTGATGATTCTTGCACTTCCAGTATGAAGATTGTTTAGGTAGGCTGAGAAATGTAGTTCAAAGCTTAACTGTCCTTTTTACTAGATTGGTTTTAAACTTTTGTTTTTCCTGATTTGTAGTCTAAATCTCAGGCTTAGTGATTTTAAGCCTATTGCACTTAATTTATAGTGAACAGTAGAGAGAGCTTCGTTCTGTTGCAGATCTGCCATATATTTCAAGATTAGTATATTCCCCCTCAGTCTTGTCTAATCAAAGCTCCTTCTGTTTCTTTCCTAGTACTCTTACAGTGTAGGCATGTAAGACATTGCATTCTGGAAATGGACCAGCTGGTTCAGATTCTCCTTGAACTGCAGTGTCCAAAAGAGAAGGCAGTGAATACTGTTTATGAGGCAGCAATGGGAAGTATTTGTGCAAAATTAGCCCACCTATCCTTATCCTTGCAAAAAATCACTGTCCTTTTTTAAATTTATTGAAAAAATAAATGGAGAATGGACTGTCTAATCTCTTGAGTGGTTGCTTGCACGATGTAAAAGGCTTTCAATCTACCCCAGTAAAGCTGCACGGAAGGTTTTTTATTGAAGTGTGCTTAACCATGCTAAATCATATGTAATCATTTATTTCAGTATTTGGCAATGCTTGACCACACAAAGAAATCAAACTAGAAATAAGCCAGCTTAAATAATGAAAGGAGGTAGTCTTCATCAACTTAGTACTCTATCTGGTCTACTCAACATGCCTGTTTCTTATCCGTTAGCTTATTGGATTGGATCAGATATTTGTGAAGTGCTGTTTCATGCTGTGTAGGTTTATTTCTCAAGATAGGAGTAGTTACAACTGCTTTTACCTGTTAAAGCAACACTTGGCCTTAATCACATATGCATCTTACCTGCGTGCGGCATGCATGTTTGAGTGTTTCTGCTAATAGTCACAGGTGTCAAAATAAATGTTGGTGTTTCCCCTTAGGCATAATTTTCCCCTGTATGAGGTTGTTCTGTGTTCAGCAGTAGCAGTCATATTTCTCCTTCTTAGCAGCTGATGCAGTGCTGTGTTTTTAACTTTCAGCCAGGGAACAGCTCTGATAACACCACTGTTTTCAGTTGCTGCTCAGTAAAGTTTAGTCTGAACAAGGACTTTCTGAGTCTTGTCCTCTGCCAGAGAGGAGGTGAAGCCAGGAGGGAGCAGAGACAGGACACCTGACCCAGGCTAACCAAAGAGGTATTCCATACCACAGCACGTCATGCCCAGGATGTAAAACTGGGGGCAGTTAACCCAGAAGGGCTAGATCACGGCTTGTGTTGGGCTGGGTATTGGTCGGTGAGTGGTGAGCGGTTGTATTCTCTTCCCTTGTTATTTCCCTTACCATTATTATTATTGGAGGTAGCAGTAGTGGTTTATGTTATACCTTAGTTACTGGACTGTTCTTCTCTCAACCCGTGGGAGTTACATTCTTTCGATTCTCCTCTCCATCCCTCTGGGAGTGGAGGGGAGAATGCTGGAGGGGAGTGAGCAAGGGCTGTGTGGCTGAGTTGTTGACTGGGCTTAAACCAGAACAGTTGCTTTTTACGCCCAACGTGCAGCACGCACACATGACTCTGAGATTAAGAGTCTCATGCTCTCCTGACTGAGCTAGCTGGGCTAGCTCCGGAAGGGGATGATCTGAGGTCTTAGTTGTTCGCTCAGTGATCTGAGGTTTAGGTGTAAGTTCAGTGATTTACATTCAATTTTCTGATTTACAAACATAAAAAGATAAAACCCTTTTTCCTTCTTCCCCTACCTATATAAAAGGTAGTGCTCTAAATAACTTTTATTGATTTATGGACTTAGATTTTATAGCAGCATGGGAGCCATTCCGTACCAGAATGTAAATGTGCATAAAATAGGGTTCTAAAGTTAATATTAGTAAGTACACATCTGCTGTACATCTGCAAGGGGGATGGAGGTTCTAGAGCTTTGTTCAATCAAAGCTAGGGCATGGCAGCCTTCACCTTCCCAGAGGTGCTGAGAGCAGAGCTTATTTGCGTGAGCAGTGCTTCTGCTTCTGATGTTACACAGTCCCTACTAAAATAATACAGAATAATAATATTACAATATTAAAAGAATACAAAATAATAATAGCTGAGCTCCAGTGTGCAGTATTGAAATAAGTGTTTATAGTATTCTGGATATACATATCAGAGAGTGATCTAGATTTTAATTTATTACCTTGGCAACTCTAGCTGTCCTTAAGGAAAACTCACTTCACTTGTGTTGATATGAGTTCCAAGAAAAGAAACCTAAAGTAGAATATGTGAAAAACTTTTTTAATTGTAAAATGTGTTCTTTATTTTGCTGTTTCAATATAAACTGTGTTATGCTTGGTGCAGATACGTCTGCCTTCACTACCTATAAAATTGAAATATTTTCCTCAATTTATAACACTGAAGATACCATTCTGCCCGTTTGTGTGGCTAGCTTCCATAACTCAAATCAGAAACAAAATTGTTTGTAATGTTTCAAATTATAAATGAGAATAAAAAAATCCCACGTTGGATTTAGTTTTGTCTTCTTTTTAAAATAATAAAAGGCCAACATTCTGTTTTAAAAATGCAAGCCACAAAGGCTTGGTTTAGGGTATTTTTTTCCCTTCTGGTTCATAATCTAGGATTTTAACCAAACAGTTCTTGCAAAAAAAGGAAACTTCAGGATTAAAGACTCATGCCAACTAGCTGGGTTATGCAGCTGTTGTCGTTGTTCTGTCACCTCAGTTGTACTTCTTAGTGCAAGAGGTGTCTGGGGTCACTAACAAAGTAAACGCGCTCAACACTCCTTAGTCAAAGTGTGAGACTCATCTTGGATATTAAATGTTAGAACAGAATCCTGTTGAAACATTGTCATTTTGTTTCTTTTCTCACAGGACACACAAGTTCAGTTTGAGGTAGCATATACCATTCTCCGGAGAGCATAAGCAAGACAAGGCTACCATCAGTGTATTTTACTCAGCAGCATTAAATGTGCAGCTTCTTGAAATCTGTTCCTAGTTAAATGGCAAGGTGATAATAGGCAAAGGCAAGGTGATATTTTGGCAAGGTGATATTTTCAGGATTCAATTTGAATATTTCATTTGGAGGATATTTTTAGTTTAAGGTATCAGACTGACAGATGACTACAGACATGTATATAGAGGAAGCAAGATAAATTTGTGCTCTAGAGTGAAGTTGCAACTCTTAAGAGTGGAAGGAAGAGAGCACATACTTAGTCCTTGACCAACAAGACCATTTGGGTTCATAACAGACTGACCTATTTTGACCATTGTTGCTTGCATTGTTGCCGACAGTGTCATTTGCACCCTTCAAAATTGTATCTTGTTGGCATGTATCATGGAAATCTGCAGGGCAGACTTGTTGTGGACTCTGTGACCATGCAGTGAAATACGACATCCCCTTAAAAAATCTGCAACAAGGCCTCCAAGGTGTATATGTGTGTCTGTCTCTTCTTCCTAGCTAGCGATCAGGAATCTAGTACCTCAGGTGTTATTTAACTTAGTAAGAGGTAATAAGAATGAAATATGTATGTTGCTAGAACTTCACTGACATGGCAGAGTCGTATTTTCTAATTGCATGTACCAGCTTGTAGTTTACAGACTGAGCTACTGACTAGAGCAAGATCAGAAGAGCTGGTGGTTAGGACAAGATGGCACTTTCTCTTGCCTAAATACAGAAGGAAAGTCAGCCTGTACATTCAGCCTATATGTTCTTAATAGAAGTACTATGCTGTTATCAAGAATGATGAAAATCAAAGGGCTCACAAGCTTTGGTCCCAAGGATACTTCTAGATAATGTACCTGATGCATCTGACGTAATTGTGTGGCTGCAGGTAACCTGTCAAGACTGACAGAGCATTTGACCACCGATGTTACCAGCCAAAGCCAAGTACCACCTTGTTGGGGGTGCTCCCAAATAGCAGTGTAGTGTTCCTTCCAGAATATACTCTCTAAAATTCTCCTACCAGCTCTTTGGCTGAACTTGGCTAGTAGCCTAAGTACTGTCAACCAGAGCAGACTTCTCTTCAGCAGCAACTCCCAAACTGATGTCTAATCAGCCAGACACTCAAGAAACATGTTTAGCTTGGAATTCTCTGGGGCTTTTCTTTCCAAGTCACGTGGACAGTGTAATCCAAAAGTGGATGCCTCCAGTCACAGAGTGAAACTGCTATGAAGAACAACTTGGTTTTCACAGCAGACAAGCTTTGTGAGCCGATCCTAATATCATTGAGAGGGAAGTACCCTTCACTGGATAAACAGCTATCAGTGTACACTGATGCAGTACCACCAACATATTTCTTCACCTTTTATTGCAAATTTATTTACATTTTTTGGACTTTTCAAAGCAATAAAATTTAGTACATTACGACATATGGATTTTCTTTTTTGGAAAATCCCTGAATTTCTCCTTTTCTGTGACATAAATACTACCTTTTATGTGACTTGTCCATTACCTTGGGGAATATGAAATGGAATGCAGGCTCCTGCTTTTGGGAAGCCATGAAAGGAAGGGTAAGGTAAACCTCCTTGTACAGGTGTCATTCATAGGTGATGTTGGGACATACTGGGTATAGGAAGCAGGTGGTTATATTATACTGGACTATGAGCAATTCCATGACTTGCCGTCACCCTCCCTCCCTTCCTCCATATTTCAACAAATCCACCTTTTTCTATTCTATTTCTGATTGACAAACTATATAGGGGTTTGATTCATTCTGATCTAGATGTTTTTGAATGATCACTTACAACATGCAAAGAACTTGCAAACCACTTTCATGTCATGGGTTCAACAACATATTCAGCAGGTTAGGTAACTGCTGGCAGGAAGACATAGCTTTCCTAAGATGCCCTCCTGATCACTGGCTAGAAATAATGCATGAACCTGCAAGCCACCAGGTTGGATGGGTTTTCTGTTCTTTATGTGAATTGCAAAGTGTGCAGCTGATCATAACTCTATCAGTGCAGAAGACAAAGCTGATGTGTATGGCGATGCCCAGTAGCATAGTTCATGGTCACCTGGCGCAAGTTAAGGACCTAGTATTTCCAATTGCTTTGATGATTGTACCATACAGTGTTAGGAACCAGAGCAACGGGGATAAGGTATTGCTTCTGACAATGTTGTAGTTGCTCCATGTTCGAAACAGTAGCTTGATTATCACAAGAAACAGCTACTGGAGTTCTGATCTGATACACATCAGTATTGTTTACAGACAGTAAGCATTTCTGCTGAGACACTGCTGTCATTTCACTCTATTCTTTTGATGGGGATAGCAGGCTCCCCATGTTAGTCACTGGATTTCTCATGTGTGAACTGGTAGTGTTCAAGCTGATATGTGTCCTGAATTCTGTGTCTCTTACCTTAAATATTCCGGGTGGTGTACCAGACCTTGACTATAATTATGTTAAGTGCAGTACTGAACTGCTGTGCTTTTCACTTGAAGGTTAGTGTTGACTGCTTATGGATTACAACAGAAGCCCAGAAAAAGCAGGTTGCTGAGATGAGCTTAGCACCAGCTCCAACAAGTGGATCAGGAATGTAACCTCCTGCACCCAGAAACTTATGGGGACAGAAGTTGAGGAGATCAGACTGTATAGCTATAATTTTGGGGTTTTTCTAACAATGATGCACATGGGCTCAAAACTTCCCAACAGCTCAAACTACTTGGACAACAATTTACTTTTTATGACCAACTTATTGCAGATTGAGAAGCTGCCCCTCTTGTAGATTATAGGTTGGTGCACCATACTGGCCCAATGAAGTTTGTGTGAACATTGAAGGTAAAAGGCAGACAGAGATTAAAAGAATCTACATAATAGATGAGAGAGGTGTGATGAATTAGTAGTGAATAGAGACCTGGACCAGACTTTCTGAACTTGGACCAAATTTTATAAGTTTTGCCTTGGATCGTGCCTTCTTTGTGTTGCATCTCAATTTCTGTGCTTTATTGGTATAGGTATGAGTGGAGATGCATTGATTTCTTGATATGTGGCAATGTTATGTGCATAAAGGTGCAGCTGTGTAGCCTAATACTTGGGAATAATGTGGCAGACTGACCTTGATGTGATCGCTCAGGCATCTTCAAACAGGCAGTTGTATAAGTCATTGTCTCATATTTGCAACAGATACTTTTCTAAGGCGAATGCATCCAGGCAACCAAGCTCATTTTACACAGACATTAGCTCAAACAGGCAGCAGATAATAACTTTTTTCATTTCAAATCTGTATTTGATGTGAAGGAGCAATCTAGGCATAATGGTTATATCTCATTACAGTGTATTTGATTACCTCTTAAGGAGCTCTAATTGAGATAGATTCTTAACGATTCTCAACATAGTGTACTAAGAAGAGAAGCCGTTTACAAGCATCATACACATTTAACTCCAGAATAACTGCACTACCTACAGCTCTGTCTTGCAATATTTTTACTATGCAATAATACTGACACTTAAAGCAATCAAACTGTCCTGGTTTTGACTGGGACAGAGTTGATTTTCTTCCTGGTAGCTGGTGTGGTACTGTGGTTTGGCCTTAGTCTGAGAGCAATGCTGATAACACACTGGTATTGCAGTGTTGTTCAGTAGCACTTACCCTGATGAAGGACTGTTCAGTCTCTCATGCTCTGCCAGTGAGGAGGGGCACAAGAAGCCAGGAGGAATCAGAGACAGGCCACCAGACCCAAGCTAGCCAAAGGGATATTCTGTACAACAGCACATCATGCCCAGTATATAAACAGGGGAGTCAGCCAGAAGGCCCAGATCGATGCTTGGGTCGGGCTGGGTGTCAGTCGGTGACAAGCAGTTGTATTGTGCAGCACTGCTGTTTATTGTTTCTTTGTTTTATTCCTCTATCTTGATTTCCTTTATTATTATCATTATCATTGTCATTATTATATCTTACTCAGTTTCAATTATTAAACTGTTCTTATTTCAAATCACCTTATTTTTCCTTTTTTTCATATTCTCCTCCTCATCCCACCTGCGGTGGGGAGGTAATGAGGAAGCAGCTATGTATTACTTAATGCCAGCTAGGGTTAAACCATGACACAAACTTATCAGAGCACTTAATCATGTGTTTGATTCCCACAGAGGTCAACTGGATTTAACCTATTTCTAACATCTCTGCTCAGCTACGATCTTAAAGCATTGTAAATTATAGTAATGTAATTCAGGAAAAATCAGGTAACTGTATCAGGCTGCTAGAAAGCCATTCTCTATGGAAGTATGCTGGCAGACACAATACTATGTTCATGTCAATAAATAATACATTAGTTAGTAGTACAAAGCAAAATCTGACAGACTGTAGAGTTTTGGCTCATCCTGAACTAGATGTATTTGAATGATCACTTACAACATACAAAGGACCTTGCAAACCACTTTCTTTGCATGTGTTAAACAGCAGATACTCGGCAGGTTAGGTGCTTTAGTGGTATCAAGAAGAGGAGCTCTCATTCAACTTCAAGATGACAATTGCATATCTAATGACAGTATGCAATATTGAAAATTCAGCTACATGCTGTGTTAAACATTATTCTTTATTTTATATTAAAGTAAAAATTCAAGCAAATTTCACTAGGCAGTCAAATTCCTTGATATTTTTTTAAATAAATTTATTTGCTTGGAGGTTCTTGTTTGATACAAGTCTGTGTTTTAAGACAGGCTTGAACCTTTGCATACATTCAGTAATGTCTGTTCCAAGTAATCTTTCATGTTACTAACCATAAGGGAGTATTTTGGCCTTCATGTTTTCAGAAGCTTGGTTTTCCCTTTTTTGCTATTTTCCATTTGCTTAGAATAACAATAGTCTAGTTTTACAAAGCACATGTTTTTTTAAAGTCATCAGATCTTTTCAGCGACATAGTTGATCTCTTAGTTGAGAGCTGATTGTCAAAATTTATACCGGCAACATTTCAAAGAGAAAAGCTCTGATAGCTTTTCTTACTACTTGTGTATGTGTGCATATGTGTATATGTGTGCATACACAAGTTATAAGAATACTTGTTGAGTATAAAGGAGTTAAATATACCTCCAGTTACAATAAAAGATCAAAACCATAAATGCTGGAAAGTATCATACTGGTTTTCTGCAGACCCTTAATTCAATTATTGTGTATCAACATAACCCATCTTATAATTATTAATGCATATATAACAGGTTTTCCACAGGACTTTCCTTGCTTACTGCAGGTAAAAGAAAATTAATAAATAGATTTCCAACGTGCAGTTTTCCTCACACATCTGCGTGATTTAGGCATATTCCTGAATTCGAATGTGTTTCTACATGAACATTTTTTGCTTTCTTCCGTGACATCCAGGCCAATGGTGACTTAAACTTTCAAATTAATAAAAACAAATAAATCTTCACAGAAACACCAGAAGATCTTGTTCCCATTTTACAGATAGGGTACTGAGTCTGTGAGAGAGTAAATGTTACTGATTTTAGTAAGTCTGCTTCAGTTAAAATAGCTACAAATGTTTTTTCAGGGTGTTGAAGCATTCCACATATTCTTTGTACGCAATGTTTTCCTCATTGTGTTATCAGAACTTTTACACAGCAGAGCCAGAATCTTAATTTGACCAGTAAGAAAATGAGAAATACGTAGCAAATGAGAAACTGGAAAAATTTTGAGTTAAAAAACTTGTTTGGTATCAGCTGGAAACTCAGTGGCAGAGCCTGGAATAGAATCTGTTCGTTACTGCAGTGTTCTTCAGGTTTGTTTTCCTTTTTTTCTTATTTTTTTCCTCTTCCATTATATCCTTGTAGTAAAGCACATAGATCTTTAATCACCATGTATCCCTAGTTCATTCCTCAAGTGTACACAATCTGGTATGCTGGAAGAAGCAGAGTTTTTTGGGAAAAATGCATTCTGATAATGTAGTTGAAGACTCTGTTGCAGCACATATGCACAAGGGGGCAACTTTCTTCTGCTGTGATTACAGAAAAGTTATTTCTCTTTGGAGAACTGGGCTAGTAATCAGGAGAAGAAAATTGAGGATGAACTTGGGAAATGTTATATTTGTGATTATTTTGGAAAGGAATATTTTATTAAAGATTATTCTGAAGGAAAGGGTATCTCTTTGATGATAGGGGATATGAGAGAATATATTGGGAAGAAAGACCAGTCTTTGGACTATGCTTTCTGTAGGTTTCAATTTCCTTTATTCTCTAAGAGAAACTAAGTTTGAATTAATTTGCTTGGAATAACTTGTTGCAAAGCTGGATCTGTGAAATGCATGAATTATGTAGTATTCGATAACTATTGCTCAAGGATGACTGGGCAGGAATTTAGTGCTTGGCAAACCAAAAGGTTGAAGGAACCATTTATCTGTCAGGAGTAAATTTTATAGTCTGTCTGAGGATATGCTTTCCTTCAGTTTGTAATATATGCATGTCAGCAAACTGGCTTGCTGGGTACAGCTATGTGCTCTGTTTTGTAGATACCTAGTGCATTTCCCTGAAAACCACTTGTATTTGCTTTTATTCTTTACCTACAAAAGGCTTTGAACAGGAAGGACAAAGGTGCCTCAGGTAGAATCAAGGATTGACTGTGTATGGTTCAACATAAATATCACAACAGGCCCAAAGCTTAGAAACTAAGCAGGTAAAGCAGAAAAGGGATAATATATATAAGAAGCAGCAGAGTCTTCATATTGCAGCTACAAGACATAGTGTCCACTACTGGCACACAAACTTTGCATCCTGTAGGGCAAATCATAAACTCTTTTCAAGTCTGACCAATTCCGATACTTCACTCAAGCAGAGTGAGAACAGAAGCTTTTCTATTATTTTCCTTATGAAGAAATAATTAAAAGAAAAAAAAGTAGCAACTTTATTTAAGGGTCAGTTTTTAAGGTGTCTTTCTAAACTAGGGAAACATATGTCACATCTTACCACGTAACACAAATCGTATTGTTGGCCTTGGTCTTACCATACAGAAGTCGATTCAGTTGAGTGTTCGTCTAGTGTAATTATACATAGATAAATAATGAAATAGGAGAATGAGAAAGCATCATTTTTATTCTGTGCAAGGAATTATTTACCAGTAATGCCTAAACACCTAACTAATAGGAAGTCTGGGGATGGTGGATTCCAGAGGACCCTGCAAAACCTACCCACAATCAGTGCAAGCCTCAGGCTGGAC
Source organism: Psilopsiagon aymara (assembly GCA_024733675.1). Taxonomy (NCBI): domain Eukaryota; kingdom Metazoa; phylum Chordata; class Aves; order Psittaciformes; family Psittacidae; genus Psilopsiagon; species Psilopsiagon aymara. The sequence goes on along the minus strand of JANRGW010016804.1, from coordinate 14,239 downwards.
TAAAAAAGTCAGGTGAAAACCTGGTGGCCAGGGAGAAATTGCTCCAGCATGTCAGTCCTAGACATAACTACCAACGTTTGGGACAAAGAGGAGGAGAAATTAATGCGCCAGGTTCCCATTTGCGTGTGGTGCTGACTTGTTATACTGAGTTGAATGTAGACAAACATGGCACCTTAGCATGGCTTAGAGCAGCTGCAGGTAAAGGTGCTTACAGGAGACAGAAAGGCAGTATTTTGACAGGCAGAGGTCATGAACAGGGTTTGAATCCCTCAGCCACATAAGGGACAACCAAACTCAAAGGATTTCATCGCTGCTTGTCTCTCTTAGGCCATAGCGAAATCAGGAAGCAATGGTTAGGCAGGAATTAATGTCACTGGTGACTCAGTCCTTCTGAAAGGAAGTTGAATCACTAAAAAGATATATGCAAACAGAGGTCCACTTAGCAGATCAACCAAAATTTGTGGGAAATACAATACATGTTTACTAATTCTCTAGTTTGAGTCACTTCAGTGTTTAGCAGTTCATGTTTGTTACTTGGTATCCAGTGTTTCCTTTCCTGAGTCTTTTCCTTCCTTTTCTTTAACTAAAAATGATTTAATTCTCTATGGAATAAACACTTTTTTCGTTATTTTTTTTATTAAAAAAAAAAAAAAAACAAAAACCAAAAACCCCCAAACAAACAAACCCCAAAACATCCCTATTTCCTTTTAATCTGATGTGTAATACTTCAGAAAATTTTAGGGATGGATCATCCTTACTCGTTTTCTTGGACACAGGGTGGCAGCACTAAACATCAAGCCGGGAGCTCTCAAGTGTTTCCCCGGGGTCCTGGAGGGAGAAGTGGAGAACACTATGAAGCATTCCTATAAGCCCCAGATGCAACTGCAGGGCTCTCAATATCTTCTTTTTAATTTTTGTTTGGAGTCTCAGTTCTTAAGCAGAGTGTAAATCCTGCTTTCAGGTTTGTTAGCAAATGGAGTCTCTGACTTGCTACAACTTAACATCAGTGACCCAAACCCATGACAGTGTTTACTTTGCTGAAAGTGGCAGGAATTGTTCAAGTGAAAGAAAGGACTTTTCTCAGGCTGTCAAGGAGGAAATAAAATAGGATGCAGCAAATAGTAGACTAAGAGGATTAATTTTGCAAATTTGCTCCAGAATTTCATAAGGAACAGTGACAGAGTGAATATCAGAACCAAGTCTTTTAGTTATATTTCATGGATGAAGCATGAGGAGAAAAAATAATCTTCACGACATTTAGATAAGTTACATTTTACTTACAAAATTATCTTAATGTTCTCATTTGAGAATGGCTGAAGTTACTTTTCTCTAAGACATAATGCTAATTTTATTGAGTGATATGTTAAAATAATCTTTCAAATATAGTGATTTTAGCATTATGATTAAAAATGTAACCGAACTAGTCAATGCCATATCAAATATACTATAAAACTTCAAATGCGCAATATATGTGAATTTTGGAGAACTTTGGCATTCACAAGATATAAAGTATGACTTTACTTTTCATTTTCATATTGTAAACAAAGTATTTATTCTAAAATATGGCCAATATTGTTCTATGAAATGACTCATTTATCATCAGTTAATGGAAAATATTTAATGGCTCTGTTTTTCTTATTTCTCCAAACAAGGTGGGGTTGGCTACTTTTTAGGCTTGCATTTGGACAACTGAAGTATGACAAGCCTCATTTACTGAAAATTTAAATATTGATGAAACTACTGCATTTTGCTTATATTCATTATGATTCTTCTGTTCTTTTAAAATTCTACCAAGAATTACATCCTGAGTTTTATTAATGTCTAGCAATTTGGAATCCTGGTGACAACAAATTAAATATCTCCTTAAATGCTCTGTAAACATTCACTTGAATCCCGTGTTATGTAGTGTGCCTGATGGCAGGAGTGATTTATGGCCAACTTATAAAGGAAAAGACTAATGCACCTAAACAGAAGCACCAAAAAGCCACAATTCTGCCACTATGTGTAGCATGCATAGAACCATACCCTGTATATTACATTATCCCAGATACCTTCGTTTAAGCAGATTCATATTCTCCCATCTAAAAATTTTGAAGGATGTAATTCTTTTCAGAAATCAAGCTGTTCTCACAGAATATCAATGGCTTTTCATGATTAAGATTGTAAATGGCAATTTCACAACTTACAGAGTGACTGTTCTTTCTCCTAAACTATTTAAACACTATTATCCTGACTTTTATAGCAAAATAAACTGGGCTGGTACTCATATTCTCCTGAATTAATGTACCTCTGAACATGGGAATGGCAGTTTTATCCTTTCTCCATCTATTAATGTAATCTTTTTAATATGATGCATTACTTTAATTTCTGTGTTAATATTGTTTCTTTAAAGCAAGCACTCTCTTCCACAGTAAGTGTTACACCAAGAAAAAATGATTAAGTATACTGTGGGAGGAAGTACAGTATGCAACGGTGTTTCCCTCAAAACACTAAGGAATATCTCTATATAATCGCATTAATAATTGACCACTGAAGAAGATAGGTAAAGAAGGTGCAAAGAAAGTGAATGAACTCCACTGGTACAGGTACAACAAACTGATCTCTTGTTTGAGATTGGTTCAGTAGGCAGTTATCTCTGAAGAAACCAATTTTGGCAAGTTTTTCAGTGGGTGGACAGTCTAATTCTGGTTTTGTGGTGTGTGGAAAATGAGAATAGGCAATATACTGCATATCTCTGATGGTGGATTCTGAGATAGAAACTTAAGCTAAAGTAGAATGTGTCATGCATAAAACAGATTAACAGAGTGGTCATGGGCTTGTTCAAATCTTAATTTTGCAGGTAAAAAATTCCATACACAATTCTTTCAGGAAGTTATTTGTGCTAGTATAAAAATGCTTTTATTTTCCATGTTATTATTTTTTCACTTTTGTGGTAATTTCAGCATGGAAATTTCCATAGCTCAGTTTACAACTTCAAAATGGAAAATAAGGGTGACTTAAAAATGAAGATGTGGCTTTAGATCTGTGGATTTGCACAAAATAATATGAGGTGATGTTTGACCCAGAATCCCTACAGAAATGAATAGATAATGATCAGTAATGGGCTTAGTTGTAAGGGTTTTGTTGACACTAAAACATTTTGTGGTGCCCTTCCTTGAGCTGATGGATAGAGATGGTTGAATCTTGCCATAACAGACTAACAAGTGACTGTAAATACTGCAGGGTCTGGCTCGGGTTTAACTGTTCATTTTCAGCCTGTTAAACTTTTCTTTGTGTGGCAGCTGTGAAGTGTCAGTCAACCTATTTATTCATCCAAATTTTGTCTGAGAAATGGAACATCCAACAAGTTAATCATTGAGCTTGTGAAACAACTAAAAAGAAACATGTAAAATTCAGTAGAATACATGGGTCAGAAAATGGCCTTGAAGTTAAATGTTTTTCACAGCCTGCTGATTTATAAACATGTACCTTTCTTCTGTCAGAGTGAATACGTTCAATTTCTTCTGCAGTTGCTGGCAATTTGTTTGTATACTTAATCTCCCGTTATTCCTCTTCTTGTGTGAACTGCTTCTGTAAAAGCAGTACTGTTGCTTTTGTAAAAGTATGCTGAGTGGAGTGTATTAGTGGCTGAGTAACCCAAGACAGTAGCAGGATTTCACTGAGTATGATGGTAATAATAAATAAATGAAAGCATAGCTTGAATACATCTAATGTTTTATACAACTGGCCTACACTAGCAAGTTAGAATATGGTGTTGGTGAACTGCAGGAAATTAGCATTTATTTGAATGAGCTTTATTATATTTCACACCTGAACATACCGTTGTGATACGCAGGTGATAACTACTTCTGTGGTAGTCTGCAAATGACCTATCTTTGATTTGTTTGCATCTTAAGAAGCTAGAAAGAGAAATACAACTAAACCAACAGAAAAAAGGTAAGAATCAAAGAATCATAGAATACCTTAGTTTAGAAGGGACCCATGAGGGTCATTGAGTCAAACTCCCTCGTCGTTCCAGGACTACATATACCTAAAGTAACCTAAAATGTTGTTCAGGCACAACTTGAACTATGACAGGCTTGGTGCTGTGGGCACTTCCCTGGGGAGCCTGTTCCAGTGACCAACCGCCCTTTCAGTGAAGAACCTTTTCCTGATGTCCAACCCGGACTTCCCCTGATGCAGCTTCATTCCATATACTTGTGTCCTGTTGCTGATCACCAGAGAAAGGAGATCAACACCTCCTCCTCTGCTGCCCTTCTTGAGGAAGCTGTAGACTGCCATGATCTCACTCCACTATCTTCTCTTCACCAAGCTGGATAGAGTCAGGACAACGAAACTGGAGGCACAAGAAAACAAAAATTAAATTGTCCTGGTTTCAGCTGGGACAGAGGCATTTTATTTCTCAATCCTAGTGGCTGGTGTGGTGCTTTGGTTTGGCTTCAGTCTGAGAACAATGTTGATAACGCACTGTTATTAGAGTGTTACTCAGTAGCACTCACCCTGATCAAAGTCTGTTCATTTTCTCGTGCTCTGCCAGTGAGAAGGGGCACAAGAAGACGTGAGGAAGCAGAGATAGGACACCTGACCCAAACTAGCCAAAGGGATATTTCATACCACAGCACGTCATGCCCAGTGTATAAACTGAGGGCAGCTGGCCAGAAGGGGCCGATTGCTGCTTGGATCGTGCTGGATATCGGTGGGTGGTGAGCAGTTGTACTGTGCAGCACTGATGTCTGTTAGATTTTTGATTTATCTCTCTTATTAACCTTTTAATTATTATGATTAGTATTATATTGTACTTTAATTATTAAACTGTTCTTATCTCAGCCCGTGGGCCTTACCTTTCTATTTTCTGATGATTTTTCCCATCCTGTTATGGGTTCAGCAGTATTAGTCATTTTTCTCCTTTTTGGTAGCTGGTGCAGTGCTGCTGCTGAACCCATGACACATCCCACAGAAGTTTGGGCAGCAGTTGTTCCCTGTGAGGGTTATGATGCCCTGGCATGGGCTGCCCAGAGAAGCTGTGGCTGCCTCATCCCTGGCAGTGCTCAAGGCTGAGTTGTACAGGGCTTGAGGTGACCTGGTCTAGTGGTAGGTGTCCCTGTTCATGGCAGGGGATTGGAACTGTATGAGCCTTAAGGATCCTTCTAACACAACCTTTCTGTGATTCTATGATCTGTGTGGCAGCCCAGTTTCACTAGGTCACTTAGTTTGCAGGCAGATTTTAGTGGTTGCATAGAATACCAGTAGAACAGACACTGAGTCTGCAGCAAAGCTAACAGATTCAGATCCAAAATCTGTAAAATATGATCTAGTGATGGAGATCAGACATGAAATACTCATTCATGATACACTTCTACCTCACTAGAGTTTCAGTTATTGTCAGTGTTCTTTATAAATCTGAAACATCTGATCAAAACAAAGAGGTAAGACAGGAATATTTGCCTTCTGGATATATTCCTTCAGCTTTTATTTTCTGATTCATATGCTCAGACACCTGTACAACCTCCTTCAAAAGTTTTTTGTTCTCAGAAATGAACATTGCTGACTCTGTAGGTGAGATGCAGATGGCCGATTTTTTATGCAATACATTGTATTTACACTTTGATCACCAGGTTTGTCATTTCCACAGGCAGATATTTGAAATGTTAAAAGCAATGACAAGGGCTTATTGGCAGTGCCTGAAGCAAACTTACAGTGTAAGATAAATGGACAGATTTTTGTCAGTTGCTGCAACCAGTTTGGCAAAGATAAATCACATACTTTCGTTGAATTACCTTTGTTTCAGTAACCAATGCCCTTTTTACTGATTTTTTCATGATGACTAAAATAATGTCTTTAATTTTTTGTCATTTTCCAGTTCTTTCTTTTTCCTTGTTGATTTTTGTAAAACAGATGCTCAGATTAGAAACTATCCATCCATGCAATGGCCTTTCATGATTCTCCAAGGTTTAAGCACTTTTTATATCTGCTCTTCTTTGTCCTCTGCTTGGCATGCCTTAAACTCGGCCCCTAGGGAAGAAAGTGCAGCATAAACAACCTTTTCTAGTATTCTGTGGCTTATCATATATCCCCTTTAGGACTTCATTTTATATTTTAGCCCAGCAGGAACAGTAATACATTCTGAAAATCTCCTTTTTTAATATCTTCTGTTTATTACACACATCTAATGGAGCTGCGTGTCACACTTTGGTTACTTCAGTGCACATGTTTAACAACCTGCTTCGTATTAGAGAACTAATACTGGCCTAAAAGCATTTTGAGTGGTTAGTTACATTATAAAGTCCAAAGATGCTTCTATATTTATGTATGTGTTTGAAATTGGGCAGATACAAATGTTACAGTATTCATAAAAATAATAACCCATCCCAGCATTCTTTTCTGCCTGTATTAGTCTTTAAAAATGGAGCAAGTACTTTTTAGATTGTTGGCCTTGGGAAAGGGCAGTTCTGCGAGCAGTTTGAGGTAAGCAGAACTATGGTATTTACTGAAAGTCCACATTCACTAAAAGTGCAAATGAATGAGAAATCTTTTATAAGCAAGTGAGAGAACAGACAGAAATCCATAGTCTTGCAGACAATGAACTTATACAGACATAACCATTCCCCCTTTTCTCCTTCTTACTTATACACACATACACGCACGCTATAACATCAACTTATTAACTTTCTGTATGAATATGCAACAGGAATTAAGACTACATGAGCAGCATGCATATTTCAGTGAGCTACACTTTCCAGTACATTTTTAATGTTTTCTGTTTCTCTTCAAATTAATTGGCATTTAATTTTATATACAGTGGGTCACAAAGAGCTCTCTCATATCCTGTGCAATGTCCTAATGTCACTATTTCTGTAATAGTATTCAGGAGACATTTTGCCCCCGTGTTCTAAATTCAGTAAAGGCTTTGTCTATTTCTTTGGTGATTAATAAAAATTGAAAAATACCTATGATTTTTCAAATTAACATTACTCTCAGAATATCAAATATGAGAAAGATTCAGCAGGACAGAATAAGAAGCATTCAATGAAAGAATAAGACCTTGCATAAATTTTATCTTTGCACATTATAGTCATTCTTGTTTCCTTTGAAGAATATTTCATTTATTTTTATTGTTACATTATATATTTTAGACTTCACCAAATACCTGAAATTAGATTTTGGTTTCTGAGTGTAAGCTTCTATTGTGTAAAGTTCTAAATGAGGGATTTAACTAAAATCTGAAGTACTAATGTTTCGTCATATTGGAAAGCATTATGCCTTTAGATCTAAATTGCCAAGAAAAGTGGTAGCTCAAAATATGTTTTGGAAATAATAAAATACATAAAAATTAATAAATACACATTACAAACATTTTCTGATGCTGGGTGGATTTTTTTATATATATTTTTTTATTTTTATCATTTTTGTGCTTGATAGAATCCCATTCCTAAGTGTCCTTAATTGTGTGTAAATTGTACTTTTTCAGTCATCTTTTAATAATAATTACTGTAAAGCTGAATAATGTCTGTGGTGCAATTTCTTAATGCAAGAAATCATTCCCATTAGAATGAAACATGTTAAACTGCAGAAATAACATCTTGTTTTTAATTTGGCTCTCAGTTTGATTGCACTGTATTGTAAAAGAAATGTTATTGTAGGTAAGTTCCTGCTTTTAGCATGTCTTTATAAGGAAACAAGCTTCAGGACCACATTATCTACATGAGTATAAAAGTCTTTCTGCTAGCCTCTCTTAATAATGAAAGATACTGACCCATTTAATCTAGATATGCCAAACAGAGAGAGTTCTCAAAGACATTATCCTCCTATACATTAAAAAAAATAAAAATAAAAATAAAGAGATAGTCAAATAGAGAAGAGAGACCTTAGAGAAGAAGGAAAACTACAAACTTAGCCTATGAAACTAAATACAACGTGTGCAGGAGTGATAAACTCAAAACGGGAATGTATTAGTTCCACTGCATATGGAATTGCCTTTTTCCTTTGGCCAAATTAGCAGTGCAAGTTCCTATAAAACTGCTGAGCTGTCATTATGTATGAAGCTTCTCCTGCAGAAATTGGGAAAACATTGTATGCAACAGTCATAACAACTTTTATGAGCACAGCAGGTATGCAGACACTGAAGAAATTTCTATTCCTGTGAAATTGTTAGAATACCTGGTCCCAGCATTTTAGACTTTGTGCATGGTAAAAATATCAAAAGCTTTCCATTTCCAAAATTCTTTTAAATTATAACTCTGTGTAAATGCAATTTTTTAATTCTAATCTCTACTTCCAATGTAATTAATACACAATAAACAGGTTCTTCAGAAGCAGAAAAAAATTTTAGCATTTTTCCAGTGTTAGCTGATACATCTAAATGGCAGCTGATTTCATGGTTCATTTTGCCAAATTTCACTTTCAACCACTTCATCTTACCATGATTGTCTCTGAAATACTGAAAAGCTTCACTGAATCAATGGTCTTTTCCATGTCTGACATACTTAGCAAGTCACTCTTCTTTTTTAGAGAAACTGAGTAGACTGAATTTACTATCCCCCACATTTTTTTAAAATTCAGTTTTCTTAATTTCAAATTCTATTTTTTTTTTTTTTTAAGCTTTCTTGGTACTTCTACGTCATGAGGAAATGCAGATGTCAGAAGTGTTCACATAGGTGAAAGTACTTTTCTCTGTTTTCTTATTTACATTGAGAGCTCACTTGTTTCCAAAGAAATCTCTTGTCTTATTTAAATGGTCTTTTATATGGGCTCTTTTTTATACTAACTGTAGTTGTATTAAATCTATTTAGTATGTCTGGGAGCATTTAACCAATGCTTAATGGTTTGAGCATTTAGAACACTAACAATATTAACAATAGTAATGCAGTTTCACTACTGTAGTTGGTGACATTTTTTCTTAAAATGCTTTTAGTATCTCCTATTTCACTCTCTGTTTATATGCTTTTGTGGAAAAACAACCAAAAAGTGTGGGAGGAATCGTTAGTAGAAGAGGTTCTAGTTAAAAGTGTTTATAATTGATTATTGGAAAATTATAATTACTTTCATCTTCATTCTCATGGATCCAGTTTATACAGCAAATGGCAGAAAGTAAAAGGAAAGAAAAAGTAGTCAGACCTAGCAGGTACACTGAAGAAGAGCAACACCAAGTCCTGGTAAAGATACAAGCCTTCACTTACACTTCGATTTTTCATATTCATAGCAGTGATTCAGAAGACTAATTTTCTTTTGCAAACATGGCTAATGAACACAACCTGGGCTGCTTTCTGGCACTTTAGCATTGCAGAGCCTGCATCCTTACACCTAAACATATTTTACCTACTAAACAGCATAGCAAGTTTCTGTTGGAATCAGTTTAAAGTCCTTTTTAACTCCTGAACTGGGTCTGAGAATTTTCTGGGAAAAGGTTTCTGGTCCCCTAAAATTGCCTGTGAGCTTTATTAACATTGTGACAGAATAGCCAGTTAAGTTTTAGTGTCTGAACACTACCTGGCACTGCTTAATTTACAGCATAGACTAAGTACCATTGACAGTCCTAATACCATCTCAGTAAGCCAAGCGGTAGAGCATTACTCTTTGGACATTTCCTGAAAACATTGGCTAACACTAGCTATTGCTGCCATGAGATAGCATCCTCACAAAGCACTAGTTTGAGAGGAACTGGCCCTGCTTAGAGGAAGCAAGAATTTTTAAGTATTCTTCTGGTCCAACAGTGCACTTGAAAGCTGACCCTGCTGGAGTCAGGGGCTTTGCTAGAGGTGTCTTGAGGCCTCTTCCAGCCTGAATGTTCTGTCCAGTGATCCAGTTGCCCTATGTTGCTAAAGCTCAATACAGTTCATTTTCTGGGGGCTCACAGCATAAGGCACCATGGCTGCAGGTGTGAAAGTATGATAAAGCTTCTGCAGTAGTGCTTAGGTCTAAAACCACACCTCTTCTGGTTCTTTAATACCCGGCTTTTTTACAGCAATTCAATACATTAATTCTGCTTTTGCTAATTTAGACTATACTGATATTAATGTGTTTACTGTTTCAGCCTTATTTTATTAAGATGCTACTAAAAAACCTCAAAACCCTAAGCTGAACTTCTGGGACATACACAATTTCTACTGCTACATAGTGAATATGAACAAACAGAAAGCAACTTGAGTTTGTTTGGTTTTGGTTTTATTTTTCCTGTAAGCTAATTTTCAAATGTTTTCCTTTAATAATTTTCTGAATAATTCCTGCTAGTTTTATAGTTGCATAACTCTAATTAACCATGGATTACCATTAATCATGGTTTACCAGCCAATGACTTTGACTTAATTTGCTTTCAATACATACCTGCCCTATATAACTTTTTATGCTGTCTAATATGGTGTGATTATGGTTTACAATATCTAAATTTTACTGCAAGGATGTACAAATAAACCATAACTTTAAAAGATACAATTTAGCCAATTTCTCTGGAGAGCAAGATTTTTGTTTTAAAACCCAATATTTACTTACTGATTAATGATATAAATGATTAAATATTAATTTCCTAGACATATTTTCTGTACTTAGCTCTTTGTCTCAATTCTGGAACCAGACAAAATCACTTCACACCTTCCATCACTCCTGTCTTTCATGGAAAAATAAAAATTTTTACTGAAGTTTCTAGCTCAATTTAACTTGACAAAGCCTACAACACAGGCATCCTCCTTTGTATGACAGAAGCCCACTTCACAAGTCAATTTGCATGAAATAAATGGATGTGTCCTGAAACGGAGTAGCAAAGTAAATTACATTACCTTGAGTTACAGCATATCCCCTGTACAAGTGACTGAAGAAAAGGAAGCTAATTTAATATGGCTAAGCAGTAAAAAAATGGTTGAAGTCTGTTCTTCACAAGTGCTATGAAAAAGGTATGATTTGTTGTATTTATATTTTCACTAGCAATCTGTAAGAAAGAGGTTTGGTTTGGTTTGGTTTGTATTTGCTAAAAACAGTAAAAGGAAGTTGATAAAATCTGCTACTGACAGTTATTCAAGCTCCAAAACACAGCAGAAAAATTGGCAGTCAGAATCAGAATGTGTAGCTGGTAAGAATTGTTTTGCATAAATATGAGTTATTTACTAAATGTCAAACTTAAAAACAAAATTGTTTTGATAAATTCAAATTATAACGCAGGTTGAATTTCCTGTCTGTTTGGAAATACATCTAGATGGAAACAAGAAATATGAACTTGACTGAAAAAAGAAAATGAACACAGGGAATTTAAAAGGAGAGCAGGATAACTAGATAGATTTTACAATTACTTTTGCATTTTATTTTAAATATGTAATTATTTTTGATAACTTTTACATTTTAGTTTATTAACTATTAACACTGTTTTTTACTTAGATTTATTTCTGCAGAGCAGAACAAAAAGTCTGGTTTTAATGGATGTCATACATTGGCAAAAGACTTATGCTGTTTGTTCATGTACAATGTAATCTCTATAAAATGTTACTGATATAATTGATATAATCAATATGATTAAATAATATGGTGGTAGAAAATTCTTGTTTCCTAAGAGAAATAGAAAATTTCCTCCGAGAGCAAGATTACACAGAAAAGTTTCTAAAATAACTGTTGGAGTCTGTTCCCATCTTCTTCTAGCCATTCGATATACTTCATAAGGCAGTCCAAAAACCTGTCCAAACCCTCATCTGTTCCATATATACAAGACATTACTGAGTCACATGTTCTTTCGCAGTCACTTTTTTTATCATTTTATCTTTAAGGTTTATGCTACTATATCAGAAATTCAACATATTAATCTTGTAATTTCATTCTAGTTGAAGTGCTACATGTTATTTTACTGGTCTCAAGAAGCATCAAACAAATGGAACTTACTGAAAATCACAGAATCACAGAATCACAAACTGGTTTGGGTTGGAAGGGACCTTCAAGATCGTCCGATCTCAAGCCATGGCTAAGGACTCCTTCCACTACACCAGGTTGCTCCAAGCTCTGTCCAACCTGGCCTTGAACACTCCCAGGGATGGGGCAGCCACAGCTTCTCTGGGCACCCTGTGCCAGGGCCTCACCACCCTCACAGAGAAGAGCTTCTGCCTAAGAGCTCATCTCAGTCTCCCCTCTGTCAGGTAAAAGCCATTTCCCTTGTCCTGTCCCACAGGCCCTTGTCCAAAGACCCTCTCCATGTTTCTTGTAGCCCCTTCAGTCACTGGCAGCTGCTCTAAGGTCCCCCCTTAAGGATCCTTCTCTTCCCCATGCTGAACCAGCCCATCTCTCTCAGCCTGTCTCCAGAGCAGAGCTGCTCCAGCCCTTACAGCATCTCCATGGCCTCCTCTGGACTCAATCCAACAGCTCCACATCGCTCTTGTGTTGTTGCCCCAGAGCTGGATGCAGGACTGCAGGGGGGGTCTCACAGAGCAGAGCAGAGGAGCAGAACCCCCTACCTCAACCTGCTGGTCACACGCCTTTTGATTCAGTTGAGTATATAGTTATTTTCTTGGCTACATGCACACACTGATGGCTCATGCTGAGCTTTTCATCAGCCCACAACCCCAAGTCCTCCTAAGGCCTGCTCTCAATCCATCAATCCATTCTCTACCCAACCTGTATTGTGGTTTGTGATTGCACAGACCCAGGTGCAGGACCTTGGGTCAGTGGCCTTGGCCTTGTTGAATTTCATGAGGTTTGCATGGTTCCACCTCTCCAGCCTGTCAAGGTCCCCCTGGATGGCATTCCTTCCACCCAGTGTGTCATCTGCACCGCACAGCTTGATTCATCTGCCAACAGATACCTGTGAATGGGAAGGAGAGCATTTGCTGGAAACAGCAAGAAACCTGGACCTCAGATTTTGTTCCAAGAACATCTACTTTTCCTTATAAAAGCATAAAGTCTTGTAACTAATTGAGATCTCTTCTTACTCCTCAGCTTTTCAGAGGTATTAATGCAACTATGCCTGTGTTGAAAGCGCATGCTTGAATGTCTTGTTTGAGGCCAGAAGCAAATATAACAAGAAACTCCAGTTTTCATGATCCATAAGCATTAGTTCAGGTTGAAATTAATTTCTTTACCTTCTAGTAAGGAACTAAAGGATAGAATAATTAGTGAAATTAAAAAAAAAAAAAAAAAATTCTTATGAAATAAGGGCCTTACCTTTTCCTAGGAGTGTAGAATGTGTATGTTTCAAATTATAGGATAAACTTTCAAGGACACTAACTTGTCAGGTTAATCCAGGTTGTGTAATTCTAGATCTGCACTCGCATATACTGCATTAGAAGGAGGATATAGTTAAAGTTTAAACATCATAATGTGCTTCATTTATGTTATTTAAGCATGAAGACTATCATAAATTATTAGGTGGATCATCCTTCATATATAGAGATACTACATTTGCTAAAAATATTGTTTCAATTTGTAGTTTGGGTTTTCTTTTATTTGCTTCAAATAAATAGGTTGAGTTTTGGTGACTGAACTGAGACAGTAAAAATAATTCTATATCTGAAAAATATATTTTCTTTTTCTATATGATAAGGAAAATAAAGAATTAAACACTAATAAAAATAACTAAATTAATATTTGGATTATTATCAGTGTTTTATTTACAACCTTTCATGAAGGTTGTGAAGAAAATTATTAGTATAAAGGATATTACAGCATTTCTTCTTGTGATTATATGCTTCATTAAAAGATAATTTATTTCAGTAGCCCTTACCGCTCCTCAGGGCAAGGGCAATGAGCAGCATGTAACACATTAGCCAAAATAAGAGGTTCCTTATACCTAGAAAAACATAATAAAATGAGAAATTCTTGAACACAATACTCCACCCCCCCAGAAAAAAACCCAAACCCCCCAAACCAAACAACCAAAAAGAATTGACTTCTGTGCTTTGAATGGAACATTTTTCTCCAAAATTATTCTGGCTGGGTTTTTTTTTTGTTTGTTTGTTTGGTTTTTTTTTGTTTGTTTGTTTGGTTGGTTTTTTTTCCCAGCATTTGAGGGCATTTCTAGTACATCTAGAAGATATATCCCCAAAATACATAGGATCCTAAATTACACATAGCAATATGTGAGCAGCAATCATAGAATCATAGAATAGTTAAGGTTGGAAAGGACCTGAAGATCATCTAGTTCCAACCTCCCTGCCATGGGCAAGGACACCTCACACTAAACCTATCACTCAAAGCTATATCCAACCTGGCCTTGAACACCGCCAGGGATGGAGCATTCACAACTTCCCTGGGCAACCCATTCCAGTGCCTCACC
>JANRGW010016803.1:0-13936 GCA_024733675.1 Psilopsiagon aymara | reverse complement strand
ATAGCAGCCTTCCAGTATCTGAAGGGGGCCTACAGGGATGCTGGGGAGGGACTCTTCATTAGGGACTGTAGTGAGAGTACAAGGGGTAACGGGTTAAAAATTAAACAGGAGAAGTTTAGATTGGATGTAAGGAGGAAGTTTTTTGCTGTAAGGGTGGTGAGGCAGTGGAATGGGTTGGCCAAGGAAGTTGTGAATGCTCCATCACTGGAGGTGTTCAAGGCTGGGTTGGAGAGAGCCTTGGGTGGCATGGTTTAGTGTGAGGTGACCCTGCCCATGGCAGGGGGGTTGGAACTGGATGATCTTAATGTTCTTTCCAACCCTAATTATTCTATGATTCTATATAAACTGGAGCACGCATTCAAGACTTGGTAGGTTAAGGAGACAACAAAGATTTAGGGACAGATGAGAAGAATTATGACGAGTGAAAAGTACAGTGCTTGGGGTTTACTTAGATACTATGTGCTTTGAAGGTTAGAGCAAGTTCTTTAATTTTGAAGGAGATTTTGGAACTGATTTTTGGGGAGTATTGAGCAATGGACCCTATGTACCTATCATATTCCATCTCTGAGAAGATTTCAGTAGTGGGACTTAAGGGCTACAGAATCTGTTCCTGACACTATTTTTTATTAACATATGAGCAAGTTTATAGCTGTTAATTTTCTGGTATATTATGTAATTTAAGGGTAGTTTTTCTGAAAGACCAAGCTATCCACAGTTTTGAAAAAGCAGCCTGTTATAAATATAGGGATACATATTCCTGTAGGGATATAGGGATTGTATTGTCAAATGAGTTCTGCTCTTCAGTTTCATGCTTAATGTGTGTAAAAATACCAGAGCTCTGGTTTATAGAGAATTTTACACCTGCAAGTATTAAAATTACTTGTTTGCGTAGACATACAACTGCATTCTTACATTAAGAATGTTTGCATAGCTGATTTACTTTCAAATCCAATCCTAAATAATGAATTTCCTGAATATGAGGGAAGCATGCGTGTGAGCTCACAAATAGATAAAGTCCTGTATTTGCATATAAATGCTCATATAGTGGATGTATAGAATCAGGTTAGCTTGAAAAATAATGTTCTGCAGAAGAGCAATCCCTTTAAACTCTCTCTGCAGCATTGATTCCACCTCCATTAGACCCGTGACTGCTGTTTGACACAAAGCATGAGGCTCTTTATATTGGGTCATTTGACTAAGGTGAGGTACCTGAGTGCTAGAGCACCTGATGGTGGAAAACCCACATCAAAAGCCTATTGATGGGGTGAACTCCATTAGGCTTCTCTAGGCTTGAAGCTGTAATGGGAGGCATAGTCCCTGCCCATGACAGGAGGGAGCTGTAGGTCTCT
The DNA here is from genome assembly GCA_024733675.1 of Psilopsiagon aymara. NCBI lineage: Eukaryota > Metazoa > Chordata > Aves > Psittaciformes > Psittacidae > Psilopsiagon > Psilopsiagon aymara. The sequence goes on along the minus strand of JANRGW010016803.1, from coordinate 12,587 downwards.
GAGGCCACAATGACAGCGTAAGGCTTTAGGGGATGTGGTTTTCCCCAGGTAAATCTAAACATGAGCAACTGTGCACCTCTCATGTGAGTGTGATACGTATCTCTTAAATGAGAGAAGGCTTTTTATCTATGCCTTGTTGTTTTATGAAAAAAGTTATTTTGAAGACATCTAGTATGCTGTGGAGGGATTTTTGGTGCATTTTAAATGTTTAGCAGCTAACAAGGTTTTCACAAGGAATTTCATAAAGCCGTTTTTGTGTTTATTGTACGCTGAGTCTATGCCTGTAGTATCATGCTCTATTTTTCTAGCTGGTTAAGAAGCAACTTAATTGCTTTTGGCTGAGGGAATTTCTGGGAGTATTACAAAGGATTTTTTAAAAATAAAAACTTTCCAAGTGGATATTATTCCATTATTTTCCCTCAAGTGTAAACAGTTACATTTGGAATAATACAATAAGATTTAATTTCCTAATTTTTATCCATCACAAAGTTTTTGTGTTCCAAAAAAACTATTTCCAGACATTGTTAGCTTAGCTTAGTTATTCATTAGTAGCCAAAGATTTCTTTTTTTCAAAATTGGCAAGAATAAGTTTTCATCTTTTCCAGTAAGCTGCTTTCACATGCAACATTGAACAAGCACTTTCTTCCTCTTTGACAAATATTATAAAAAAGCTTGCAGATTTTCTGCAAAGGGAACTCCAGGATAGAAAACTGTTAGAAAATATAAAATTTCCTTTTTTTTTTTTTTTTTTTTTTTTGCTATGATAAAGAAAAACTGGGTTTGGCCAGCAATAAATCCATCTTAGCAACCTCATTTTAGGACAAGATATTTCAGAGTGCAACTACCAGTGCTTCCCATTGCAGCACATAAGTAAATGTCTTAATTTTCAGAAGGGCTCAGCAGTGAAGAGCTCCTTGGGGAACTGGGTCCCCTGCAGTGTACCATGGTATTTCTCGTGCAGAAACTGAGTGTCAGACACGTCTTTGAAAACCAGTCTGCTTCTTTTGAGGGTCTAACTTTAACTTCAGCAGTTCTAAAAACACAGCCCCAGTGGTACTAATCACTTCAGAAAATCTGGCCCTTAGTCAGACAGAGCTAGCTTCAAAGGGTGAAAACTCCACTGGGCTTAGCTTCAGCTCTAAAATTTAATCATGGAGATAGTTTTCTCACACTCTTTCATTTGTTTCTGGGTAAATTCGATATGGGATATAAATGAGGGTTTGTGCCTGTTTCAATGAGCAAAATGTGGCAGGTGATCCTGAATTTTCAAACCCTGAGGTAGATGGGGCTGAAGTTTTCATTTCAATCTAGGTTCTGTGTCTCTAGATGCTTGAGTTGATTCAATTTCATGTTATATTAATTGACTGTAAGGCTCTAAAGAACACTAAGTACATTTGATGACTTTCTATAATAATAAGGCAGTTAATTTAAGTTAGGTTAATAAGTACTGTGATTTTAACATCTTATGAATTAGGAGTTTAATTTTGTTTTGTCTTTTGGAATTGTAAGATTTATCTTAGTTTCGAGTTTTAATTTATTCTTCTATTCTCATGAAAAGCTGATTCTTTCATCACCATTCTGCATCAACAAATTAAGGTTAGAGGTTTGTTTTGATCCTGGAGTTATCCATGTCCCTCCATTACTTTGCATGCTTGGGGAATATCTCTGCTCCTCAAAGAGGTATACAGGCTGTGTCTGGCTTTAACAGAAAGCTTGCTCCCAAATCCCGGATGACTATCTGGGGATTTGGGTCACCGAACTTACTAGAGAATACAGGAATAATCTTGTTCCCTTTCTTGTTCTGGCAAAAGTTATTTTCCTTATGTATCCTACTTTGTGCTGAAGCAGATTTCATTTTTCTGTGGTTAGCATTGCAAATGATGCATTAATGTTTTTTTCCTTCAAGAAGCAGAGGATGAGGTGAATTTACCAAGAAGCCTAGAGCTGTTACATAGAGCACCAGTGATGCAAATTGTTTCACGTGGTCATAACCTTGCAAAGCCTTGCTCTAGCTCAGCGTACCGAGAACCTGCAAACATGAAACAACCTGTGTGGTAGGTGTTTCTAAGAGCAAAGAGTAAATGGGTCTTTCACCAGTTTTAGCTCTAGGTTTTGTTCTTGTAGGCAATTGTGCACCATGAGAAAAGATTAAGAGAAAAAAAAGCTCTTGCTTCTGCTTCGTGGGGTCCCCTTGAATCACTCTCTTTCTGATTCTTTGAATTCTTGCATAGCAGAGCAATATTGTTTGTGCCACTGAGCAGCCAGAGTTGCAGGCAAGAAAAAAGTTGTTGAAGGCCTTAAATTCTGCAGCATTTCTGTGTAGAAGAGCACTGCAATCCATATTGCGTGTTGTTATCTGTTGAGTCAAATGTCACCCATGAGATTTTCCTGCAGCATAAGGTTCTTCTGTGGGATTTAAACCCCCCCCAGACTTAGGTTAATAGATATTCTTACCCTGCTTTGGAATCTTAAGTGTGCTCAGCAAAGTTGCAGTCAGCTCCCGACAGCTTGTACCTATAAGGATGAATGCTAGAGTTTGGGTGTTTATGGAAACTTAGGACTTGAGCAGAGCAGAAGAGGAGGAAAGGCTCAGGTGCTGTGTCAGTGCAGTGCCATGATGCACACCATACCCTATATCATTCCACAAGGTTTCCCTCCTACTCTGAGAAAGCAAGTGTTGTGGACTTAAGTTTTTTTGTTGCTTGGTTTGGGTTTCGTTAGTTCTGGCTAATTTTAGTGAGGGAGATACTTGCTTATGATTCTTTTACTTGTTGAAACTTGTTGCAAAAACCTGTGCACTAAGAAGAGATTTATCTGAATATTTATTGTCCAATCTCTGAAATTTTAAGAGAGACTAACAGAGCTCTTGCATTTTTTAACAGATAATTCTAGGCACAGTAGGAGAGAAAAAACAGGAGAGTATAGTTCTGCTTTCAATTACATGTAAAATGAGGTATAAACAGGTATCATAGGTATACTTTAGGGGTTTCGCAACCCAATTTCCACTAGTATTGGTATCTGAAGATCAAAAAGAAAATTTTCTTTTAAGACCATTGCCTGTGTATGCTTTCTGAGTGTCACTGGAAAACCTGTTCAGTACATTTTAAATGGTGCTTTGGCATTGGTCTGATTTTAAAATAGTGTTGCTGGTAGCATTCATAATTCTTTATCTAATTTCTTATGAATCCTCTATTGAAATCTAGTCTCGTCTTCCAGGTTTATATTGTAGTTGTCAACTGGGTCATTTTTACTATTTACTATCTCTTATTTTTTTATTTCCTCATGGTTAGGTTTTAAGAAAACAAATACAGAAACCATATGTTCTATTATTTCCATTATGATAGCAGTGGAGCTTGGTGACATCTGAGGATCAGGAATCAAAAATTACATGGGAAGTTATGCTCAGAACCACACTGTAGCAACACACTGAAATTCAGTTCTGTCAGATTCAGCAGCAGCAGTGCCTTGAGTAAGCGGCTGGTGGGTTTTCCTCATTCCCTGTAATAACAGGAAACTTACGAGGTAGCTTAAACCTGATAACCACAGTTAAAACCAAGGAAAATATAATTTTAATTTTTTTTTTTCAAATAAAATTGCCAGTTAAATATCATGTGCCCTCCATTCCCCCAATATTAACTTCGAGCTGTGTCCCAAAAGCTCCAGCTGGTAATTAGATTCTCTTGCAGAAGTGGAAGCTTTGACTTGCAAATGCCACAAGTGGTATGCGATGCTTGGGGCATGTTCTCCTGTAACCTGCTGCTGATTTCAAAGGCGGGACTGACAGCAGTCCCTTCAGGTGACTATAGGCAGCTCAGGCTGCTGGGAAAAAGTGGGATAGATTGAATAAACTAATCTTTATTAGTAAAAGAAAGAGAGGCAGGGGCTTATAGGGAAGGGACCAGGAGACAAATGAAATGGAATTCAAGACTTACTTTATTAGCTGCATAGGGCTCTGTCCTTTTTACAATAAATGAGCTAATTAGAAATTGAGTATACACAGTGGGAGAATAGGGAAGAGTGAAAGAGCTGAGACTTCACTTCGGTGTTCAGTTCATATAATCTAAATATAATGTTAGTATTCTGACTAATTTAAATACTTGATTGCACTTAGCTTGGTAAAATGGTTAGGACTCCACTTTATTGGATGTGGTCTAACTGGGACAGTCTGTTTGTCGGACTCAAAAAAGTTCTGTGCTGATTTAGCTGGAAAAAAGAGTACCAGAAACTAGTTTGTGTCTATATGAGTCTTTTACTGTGGCTCAGTATTGCAGTTAAGAGTAGCTTTGGTGTTCTCTGCTGTGGCCGTGTTTTTGCTGCCACTGCTGGCTGCAGGAAGCTTCTTGGTGATGCCCACTAACCATTGCAGCCCTGGTTTCAAGGGAGGGTGTCCTTGCACCTCTCTGCTTGTGCATCCCTAGCTAGTGTCATGACCCTGTGGGTGATAACCAGCCAATAGAGACATCACCTGTGGTCTTCTTCTGTCCTGATCCAAAGACAGACCCAATATCAGGCTCATCTGAGTGGGCCTGGGGGTATTTCTGCTTCTGTTAACTTTGCCTGATAGCCGTCGTCTGTGGGACAAGATCCAGCATGATACACATTACAGTTCTTCCATAAAAAAAGCAACATATACCCCATTAACCCTTGTACTGCTTAGGAGCAGAGAGTAATTCATCCTTATACTGAGGTATTCTAGGGATATTGTAAATTCTGGACTCCCACAGCCACTTTTCTGGGGATTAGTCAGATTTGCATGCTTCTTAATTCCCTGCTTGTTCCAAAAATTGATCTGTATTTTGTATTACTGCATGCTTAATTTGAACTTTTATTTTGCGTACATAGTAGTGAAATCAGTTTACATAATAATTCTCTTGTTCCCTTGACAGGCCCTATTGCCTAGACATGGTTTTTGTTACCTTACATGAACCATTAATTGGAATCTGATGTTCTTGGCAGGAGTACAGTCACAAATGACAGTGTCATGCATCTGTGCTTACTGTCGGGGGAGTGTCTCCATTTTAAAATGTGAGCAGAACCTCCAAATAAAATCAGTCTTAGAAAACAATTTCAAATCAAGTCTATTGTTGCAATATACAGGAAAATAGTTCTTCGAAAAGTAGTTTTTTGAGAATATCACTGGGAATCTCTTTTTAGATGCCTAAGAGTTAATATTTTCTAGATTATTCTCTACACTTTTTTGAGGCAAATGACTGGCTTATGCTTTAGAGTTGAACAGCACCAAGCGCAACAGGGTCCTGCTCTGTGGCCCAGCCTCCAGGATATAACAGTAATAGAAACAGATATCCACATAGCTGCTGCACCAGCATTCACCCTTTTACTCTTCATTTCATCTGACTAAAGAGCAATATGGGTTCTGTTGAAAACAAGGCTTTCATTGTTTAGGTGCAATATGTGGGAAAGTTTCCTCCTTACAAAGAAAAAAATCCATTAATGGCAGAAGATTCGGACTGACAGATGAAAAGTGCAAGGTTTCCTCATCAGGCTTTTGCTGGGTTTGACTTGTTAGAAAATGGCAGTGTCTTTTTTCAGCCCTGTCATCTTCTGTTTGGGGGTTGTGGTGCTCCAGTCATTAAAAAAATCCTGAAGTTTGCGCGAGTTTTCCTACACAGTCAAAGTGGACTAAGAGCTGAGAACTGTCAGCTCATGGACCTGATGGCCATGGGAACTACTGAGATGGTCATGAGTGCCCAGAGATCAGATGTCACTTGGGGTACTGATGCCATTGTCTGATGTTCATTTAAATCCAGTGCTGCTGTCAAAAGAAGGCATTTTTTCATCTCCCTAGCTTGGTCACTTTCTTCTCACTTTGCTGTTGTGCTCATTCCGTATCCCAGCTCATTTTGTCTTGCAGCCTTGCAGTAAGTTGGCCTGGGGCTGTCCTCCACTCAGGGTATGCAATGCCATGTACATTCAGTACCCAGAACATGTCTCTCCATCCGTTTCACACATTTGTTGGTGAACATCTTGCTAGCCTCTGTTAAAAGGGACTGTAGGTCTTCCTCACTGCAAGCGCAGCCATGAGTGTCCTGCTACTGTCTTTGAAAAGCTGAGCAGTATTACCCTTTCACTGAAGGCCTGTTAGAGACGCTTTTGTGGAAGAGGTGTCTCTCCTTCCATTTACACAATGACTTCGGTACCTGCAAAATCCAAATACCTGGAGATAAAACCAAGAGCCAACAGAACCTAGAGTTGAGATAAAGTAGGGGGAATATCAAACAGTTTGTAAATTACTTCTAGAGAAGTTAGAGTTTTGCATTGGGTGAGCAGTAGAATTCAGGTGACTCAGGGGCCTTCCCTGAATGGTGACGTCCCGGGAAGCCTGCACTGCTGCAGGAGGTTTCCAAACATGAATCCCCAGGTCTTGATCCAGAGTTGTGAACTTCTGTTGACTTCTTCGGAGGAAGTACTAAAAGCAGAATCAGACTGTAAGCGGTCCAGAGAAAATGCCTGACATTGCTTTGACGGCTGTACAGAGGTAAATGAAGTGGGCATCAGGGCTCAATAGTCACACCTGATGTTAAACATCATTTTATTTAAGAAAAAGAAAAAAAAATGCAGATGCCATGCCAGGGCTGCCTTCAGAGGATGTTTGCCATTGTTTTCCTCACTGTGCATTCATCTTTCTAGCATCTGTCTTGGATTGAGTGCCTCAGAAAAGGCATTTACAAGTAGAACTGAAGAGAAGCATACTTAAAAGCCAAATATGGGTTGTTTGTTGTAAAGCAGCCGATAGATAGTTGGCAGGACACCAAAAGGTCCAGACACTAATCTAATTGTTTACAGCTCATGGAGAGATTAAGCCACAAGATTGGATGCCCTTATTTCCTTTACGCATTACAATGAATGTGTGACATGCCAAACCCCATGGGGCAGCAGCAGAAAGAAAAATGGCTCAATTTCAGTGCAGTTATTGTTTCAAGTTTAGAAATATATTGATTGTCTTTGGGTTTTGATAAGAATATAAATGCAAAGTACCTTGCTTAATATCAGATCATTCTTATTTCCTAGACTTAGTAAAACAAAATTGTGCTTTATTTTAGTGTTTATAGAATGCTCTGCAAAATTAATCATATGAAATAAAATGCATTGAATACACAGTGAAAATGCTCAGGGTATCCTTGCTGGGTTGTGAGGGCACTGAGAACTGCAGATGCTCTGCATCTCAGAAAAATGGGCAAAACTACCTCCTGATGTCCTGCCTGGTTAGCTCCAAAAATCTTGGCTACTCTAAGATGCTGTGCATTGGAACAGAATAAGCTCTGCACAGGAAGAAAGAAAAGCAACCCCGGTATTGCTAGGGTGACCAGTGAGAATAAAACTAACACTGTTGAGTGTCAGTTGCAAGCAGGATTTCTGTGAAATAGGCTTGCTCTGAACTGGAAGTGGAGCTCGAGAGCAAACAGTACTGTGGGCCTGTATCTGCTTTGAAGAGAGAATGATGCAGGAAGATGAAAATGTGGCTAATTGCAGGGTATGCTCCTGCCTCCCTCTGCCCCCTGCATTGCTGTGGCAAGAACTGGGTGCACAGCTTTGTCAGGATGTGCTGCCCTAGCACCCAGGGTAGTGATGGGCTGTGCACCTTGTCCTGGAGGAGAGGATGTTTCATTCTCATGATACTAGACATGCTGCAAGTGATGCTGAAAGCTTCAGCCGGCAAGGAAAGTTACTGTGACTTTGGCCAGAAGCAAGATTTGGGAAAGCTACATGGAGACCAGTTGAATAATGCCTTAGTCTTGCAGACTTGTTAACCTCTGACTTACTGGCTGAAGTGGAAAAGTTGTCATGAGGAAAGCGTGTGTGCGTATTTGCAAGCTAGTGGGCCTTGAGCTGTTTACTGGTCATCATGATATTGTATTGATGAAATTTTTCTACAGTTGCAAAGAATTTTCAAAAAGCTAATGGGATTGAGATATATTTATTCCAATGTTGCAATACTTGGCACATTTGGGGGAAGAAAATTAGTATCCTGAACTAGTCTTTGCAGTGTTCCTAATTCCTTGACTAAGCACGTCCTCATATATCATTTTACTTTACCAGCTTTTGGGAAGAAGAGCATGTTTTGCTAGTCAGGACTTGTTTTGACTTAGTTTTTAATAATATCAGTCAGCACCATGTTGCCTGAAAGTCTGAATATGACAAAAGTTTAGTCTTAAATTGGCTATTTTTATGAGGTCATGTGCAGACTCATTGCTCCTGTATCAAGATCATAAATGTGTAATTTTAATAACATTCAGTGAGAATAAGCATTTGCATATCCTTGGAGAAACTGTTCTCTGCTGCATAGCTCAGCTGTTTCAGCCATGATGTGGAGGGGACTGAATTTTAAGATTTGCCTGTTGGTCAGAGTATTGTATGTTTCAAGGGAGAATATAGAAAGAAACAGTGCAAGTAATTATTTTTTTCCATGGTGAAGTACTTCTCCCAAGGTAGAGAGTAGCAGTACCAAGCATACCCAAAGCCAGGATTTCTGTGGTGCAGAACAGAGCTTACATGTTGAGCTGAAAGCTTATCATTGCTCTATGTGAATGCTGAATGAGAGACTGATGAGAGGTAATTACATAGCACAGTTTCAGTCCTCTAATTCCCTATCATTTTTTGTATTTTGTGGGTCTGATGGAGCAGTCAGCACAGGAGGGCCTTGATAAAAGGTCAGCCACAGACTGCCCTTCTGTCTGTTGGAGCCACTGTCTGTTCTGCAGGGCGTGGAGCGCATTGACCTGCCAGGGCTCAGGAGCCTGCGCACCGCCCGCATTCTGGAGCAGGGCATGGTGCTTACCATCGAGCCGGGCATCTACTTCATAGACCACCTCTTGGACCAAGCCCTCCGTGATCCTGCGCAGTCCTGTTTCATCAACAACGATGTCCTGCAGCGTTTTAGAGGATTTGGTGGGGTGAGTAATTGTTAACGGGATGTTTTTCTGAAATTGGTTTTCTGTTTGTTCTCTCTTATTATGTACTTGAGAAGAAATCTGTTGGAAGTTGTAACGTATTGTGCATAGGGCAGTTCCTGAAGAAGCAGCTTGGGCCATTTGACCCTGCAGACAAATATGGAAGGGGGGTGTTATTTTTAAATACATTTTTGTGCTGAGATAGCCAATCAATAAAAAATATTGAATAGACCCGTAGTTTTGCGTTGCTCAAAATACCCTCTGTCAGTACTATACACTGATTTACCAGGTGGGTGTTTTGTCAAATGTGTGAAATAGGTACATGTTATGAAATATGAGACTGAGATCTGAGGACCAGAGTTAGCTTCCTTAAGAGCAGTGCCGTCCTGTGCTGCTTCTGAGGGCAGAAGACCTTGATGCTGTTTAAGTCAAGTAGACAGTACAGAAAACCAGCAATAATTGCTCTTACTGGGTTAATGCTAGAACCTTATGCATGTAAAGCCTATCCTGTTTGCCAAAGGAATGGTTGGTGGTCTTCACTGAGCACCAGGTGTGTAGGATTGCAGACTCGGGTAGCAGCATGAAGTTTGGCTACCCTGGGAGGTAGCTGTGATGTGGGTGATCATTCCCACACTGGCAGTTGCTGTGCAAGTAGAGGGGCCTTTTTTCTCCATGCTCTCCAAGGCACATGTCTTGTTCAAAGCCACTGCCCTCGCAGAGAGTTTAGCAGTTGCAGTGGTTTCCAGTGGGTTTTCATTTTAGTGGGGCAAGCATTTGAAGGGTACCGCATTGTTCTCTGGGCTTCCATATTCATGCACAGAGGAGATAGAGCAGGCAGCTGCAGTGCCCTGTCCTCCTCATGGCTTTTCTGCCAAGTCTTAACAAAGCTAACAATCACTGGCAACAGCAGTGATTCTCTGGTATGAAAAATCATTCATTAGTAATTGTCTGCTGCTGCCATTGACTAATTTATAACTGTACACCAGCCATGAGAGGGTAATTACTGTAATGCTTTTGGTCTGAGCTGGCTTTGAATCACCCAAGTCTGACAGAAAAGCTGTGTGTGCCATCACCAGTGGTGTAAGCCACTGGGCTCCTGGGCAGCCATCTGTGGAGGCTCTCCATCCGATGTGTGCAGAGCCTTATCAAGAGACAAGGGACTTTACCCTCCCTGGTATGTAATTCACTGCTGAGGTTTGGGACGTTATCTGTCTCTCTGTTGTTTATCAAGGCTTGCCAGTCAGCCAGCAGAAAGACTGGTTCATGAAAGGCAGCTAACTCTGCATTTTCTGACTGTGAGCACATCATATATGGTGCCACACACTTGAGTCATACTTTAAAGGAGCACTGTGATGCACTTGTGTAGCTTGACACCACAACAAAAACAGGTTATCTTTGCTTTCCTTATAAACACTCTGTTGGAGCTTTTGAGCAGTTGAATTGGTTCCTGGTGAGCTTTCTTTGGAAATGCTCAGCAAAGCCCACATTTCCATGACTTGCCATGGTTGCCCATGCCAGCTCTGGAGCTTCAGACATGCACATGTGTTTGTGTGGAGCAGGAGTGACAGCATAGGTTCTCTACCTTGGTAATAATTTGCTGGATCAGGCACTTTTGTTCCAGAGATTTCAAGCAAATCTAACTTTCTTCCCTGTTTTTTTTTCTTAGCTTCCTGTAATGATGACTTCTAAGGAGGGCTAGCCAACTTTCTTTGCTAAAAGGGGGAGCTGCCCAAAAACGATTGAGCAAAATTCTAAATCTCTGATCCCCCTGTGAACAATACGTTTTATTTAGAGAGAAAAAAATAATAATAAACACATACCCTGAGCCAGATGTTGTCACTTTTTTTTGTCCAGCAAAAAGAATGGAAATAAAATCTGAAACTGAAGTACATCTGAATATTTCTGGATTCTACACAAAAGCTGAATTCTAATGCAGTAAAAATTATTTTTTCCATCTTTACAATTCTGACTTGATTCTGCGTAAATGAAAGATGCAATTCATGCTGTGTAGCATGTTTAGTTATCTACATGCTGGTTCATCCTAGATTATGCAGAAGTGTTTTCTCAAAAGCATGTCAGGAAACTTCCTATATGATCGTAAAAGATTGTGTGAAGCTCAGTGTTTTCACAGACAAGTATTAATACTACAGGGGTTACTGTCTGTGTCAGTTGTAGTTAAAGAGCTCACTACAGCCAGTCCAGTCTTCCTTGAAGTTTAAAAGAAAAATGTGTTCTGCAAAAGGAAGTAAGTAGTCCATTTTGCTCAGCAGAGCTCAGCACTAATTAAAATGTTCTTAACTTGGTTTAGTGTAATTCACTTCAAAAATGATCTTACATTAACCGAAGTAGTGCCACTATAATTCTTAGCAAGATTGTCCACACAGGGGATTTGTAGATTTTAATGAATTCACCTCAAATTCTTGTCTTTTTGGAGCTTTGGATAATTTTCTTGACTGTGACAAGTCTCTGCATTGAGAAGGTCTTTTGCTGTGCCAAAAAGGGCAAGACTGTGGCCATTTGTTGTAAGTCATGCTGCCTGGTGTTAACCATAAAGAGATTGTAAAAACTGCAAGAGCAAGAAAACATGAGAGACAAGACAAGGTTTTCCTTCATCTGTCTTGTATTGTTGCTGGTATGAGGTGTGTGCTGACAGCGCTGCCGTAGCTCCTGTGCATGCTCAGAACATGTCCATCAGTAGCCTGGCCTTCCATTATCCCTGTGACACAGACAGTACCTGTAGCTGCTGCTGAGGGACCTTGTGATTTGGGCTTTTAACAAAGAGCCAAATACAGATCCCTTAGGAGGGAGGGAAGACATTTTGCTAGGGGATCTGCTTCTTAGAGCATGAGCTGCCCTGTCTGAAGCCCTAAGCTGTTTGCTTGACAGCCATTCAGTTCAGTCCTGCACAAGCTTCCTTGGCCAGTTTTGGGAAGCCACAGCCACGTGTACTTCAGATCTCTATCTGCAAAACTAAGGGCCAGTTTACGGAGGCCAGAAATTCTGTGCGGCAAGGGCTGCCATCGGATGCCAGTGCAGTGCCTGTCCTGGGGCATCTCTGCTCTGCCTGGACTCTGCCTGCACTGCTCTCATAAATAAACATAGATGTGCAAATAGAGGTATGTGTAGACAGCTGCACATGCTACTCAGGAAAAGCAGCCGATTCCTCAGGGAAGGGGAAAGACCGACTCCAAATGTTGCCCTTTAGGGTTTGACATTTCCATTCTTCATAAGCTGATTACTGATTCATGGGATGTTTTCTCAAAGACTCAGTAAAACCATTCAATCTCTTTTTGGCCCTAAATATTCAGTCTCTGTTCAGGCTTTATTTTTCTGTAGGATTTGTTAGAACTGGCACTAAATATGTGAAAACTCTATGTAACTTAAGAAAATGCTGAAAGACAACTAAATGTTAAAATATATTACTTACTTTTATTTGCAGATTTTTCTCATTTAAAAGTTAAATAGATTTGCAAAGCATGGGACCTTAAAGATCTGCTAATCATGGAATCACAGAACAGTTAGGGTTGGAAAGGAGCTTAAGATCACCTAGTTCCAACCCCCCTGACATGGGCAGGGACACCTCCCACTAAACCATTCCACGCAAGGCTCTGTCCAACCTGGACTTGAACACCGCCAGGGATGGAGCATTCACAGCTTCCCTGGGCAACCCATTCCAGT
>JANRGW010016802.1:0-25253 GCA_024733675.1 Psilopsiagon aymara | reverse complement strand
CATGGCAGGGGGGTTGGAACTAGATGATCTTAAGGTCCTTTCCAACCCTAACTATTCTATGATTCTATGATTCTTTGAGAAATTTTGCTCAAATGTAAATAATCAAAGGAGCAGGGAATCAATTTCAGATATATTCCAGTAGGGCAAGTGAGACAAGTTTATAGTTTCAGAGTACAAATCATATTCACCTACATAATTAGGACTCATCCATGAGACCTCCATGAAGCAACACAAGAAAGAAAATTTATGCATATCCAAATTCTGATGCCCTTAATTCCATCTTGCCTTATGGCTTCTAAGAAGACTATAATACTTGCATATAGACAGGCTGCAGATTATGTGAACTATTCATTTCTGCTAGCAAATGTAGATCATGAGTTCAGAGCAAGCAGACACAGTGTGTGCTAGAGTCTCTCTACAGTCAACAGTCACACACATCTGCAGTGAGAGATGAGCCTCTCTTGCTTCAAGTATTTGTATACACTTAAAGATGTATTGCATCATTGGAATCATCAAATGATTTGGGTTGAAAAAAACCTTAAAGATCATCTAGTTCCAACTCCCCTGGGACATCTCCCACCAGACCAGGTTGCTCAAAGGCCCATCCAACCTGGCCTTGAACACTGCCAGGGATAGGGCACCCACAACTTCTCTGGGAAACATTTTCCAATGTCTCACCACCCTCACAGCAAAAAACTTATTCCTAGTATTGATCTAAATGCACCATCTTTCAGTTTAAAGCCATTCCCTCTTGTCCTATTACAACATGCCCTTGTAAAGAATCTCTCTCTATAAGATTCCTTTAGGTCCCCTTTGGGTGCTGGAAGCTGCTCTAAGATCTTCACGCAGCCTTCTCTTCTCCAGGCTGAACAAGCCCAGTTCTCTCAGCTTTTCTTCACAGGAGGGACTCTCCAGCTCTCTGATCATCCTTGTGGCTCTCCTCTGGACTCACTCCAACAGGTTCATGTAATCCTTCTGTTTGGGGCTGCAGAACTGAACATATTACTCCAAGCGAAGTCTCGCAAGAGCCGAGTACAGGGGCAGGAACACCTCCTTCGACCTGCTGGTCACACTCCTTTTGATGCAGCCCAGGATACAGTTGGCCTTCTTGGCTGCAAATGCACACTGCTGAGTCATGTTCAGCTTCTCATGAACCAGCATCCTCCTTCTCATCAGGTCTGTTGTCAGTCTGGTTTCTGCCCAGCCTACAGGTGTGCCTGGGATTACCCTGACCCAGGGGCAGGACCTTGCACTTGGTCTTGATGAAGTTCATGAAGTTTGCACGGGCCCACCTCTCAGATCTCTCAAGGTCTCTCTGGATGGCATCCCTTCCCCTTAACACGTCAACCACACAACACGGTTCGCTGTCATTTTCAGACCTGCTGAGGGTGCATTCAATCCCACTATCCATGTTACTGACAAACATTAAATTGCGCTGTTTCCAAAACCAACCTCTGAGGGATTCCCCTCATCACTGGTCTCCATTTGGACATTGAGCCGTTGACTGCCAACCCTCTGCATGCAACCATCCAGCCAATTCCTTATCCACTTGGTCTACCTGGCAAATCCACACTTCTCCAGTATGGAGACAAGGATATTGGGTGGGACAGTGTCAAGTGCTTCTCACAAGTCCAAGTAGATGAAGTCAGCTGCTTTTCCCTGTCTACCACAATTATAACCACACCATAGATGGCCAACAAATTTGCCAGGCACAATTTGTCCATAGTGAAGTCGTGTTTGCTGTCACCAACCACCGTCATATTTTCCATGTGCCTTAGCATAGTTTCCAGAAGGATCTGCTCCATGAGTTTCCTAGGCACTGAGGTGAGACTGATCAGCCAACAGAAATGTCAGTTTCCCTCGCTGTGAGGAAATACTAATCAATTACCTGAAATTTGGACTGTAACTTTCACAGTGTTAATATTTATCTATTTTGCCACAGGTAAGACCACAGTGAGGGAATAAAATAAAAAAGGGCTTTGCTTTTAGCAGTGTTTCCCCCTGAGAATAACAAACTAAGAAACAGAAAACACATGGCTCCTAGGGAGGAAAAGGAGACAGCTGAGAATGAAGCATTCCATATTGGTTTGGACCATGCTATTTTCAAACATATCATAACACACAACTCAATTTCAAATATATTAAACTTGTGGCATAGAAGAAAAAGAAATAGCCGGAGAGGTAACAGGGCAATACCTGTAAAAAGGCAAAAAAGGAAAAGGTGTCCAAGTCAGGAAATGTATTGTGCAGAGCAGGAGGAAAAATTGCCTTTAGGGCAGTTTGTTTAGACCAGAGGGAATAAAAACAAACCCAGAGGAGATCAAAGAGAAAAAAAAAAAATTAGTCTTGGTGAAAGAAAATGCAAAGATCTAGAAGAGAAAAGGGAAAAGGTACAGTAGAGTCATGCAGCTATTTGGTGAGATCTTACACTTTATATGGATCAAAGGACAGACTTTAGAAGAGAGAGCTTCTGAGCAAGAAGGAAGACTATGGAACAGATCATCACAAATGACAGAGAATGGAGAATGAAGTTACATAGAACAGAAAAAGAATAGCTCAAAATGAGGGCTCAAAGAAGCAGAGGTAATTCTGGCTGCAGCAGGAGGAGAGTGCAGTGAGCTGGAAAGCTCTTGCTTGTGCAGATCTTGCTAGATGGTGTCAATTTAATCTTAAGAAAATGTGAGACAATTGTGAGCTCTTTGGGTAAGCATTTTTAATATGCTTATTGTCATTAAGAAGCAAGAAAGTTCCTACACTCAAAGAACTGTTTCACTATACTTTTCAAAATGCAAACTAGGGTAACAATATCATATACAGGTTCTTCAGATTCAAAGACAACTGTGTTGATGAAAGCATGCCTCTTTTTTCTCAGCTGTATTTGTTGGCCTAATACAAAATACAATCTCCATGAGCTAACTGAAATTCTAAGGATAACCTGCAAATTTTAAATTATAAAAAAGGCAAATCAACACCACAAAACCATACTCTGAAATGCATTTTCAGTTAATCAAAGTCATCAAAGGACTAGCAGATAAATTAATTTTTTTAAGTTACTTCCTATTACAACTATTTGTTGCTAAGAGCTGGGTCAAGCTAGTACAATGGTAACTTGCAAAGTGATATCCCATATGTAATACCTCATTACCTCTTGCCACATTTTAATTTTCAAATTATGGATGAAACCTTGACATTTTTTATAGTCCTGATTTGTGGGCTAAATCTTATATTCTTTCTGCTAGCATACGCTCAAATACACTAGTGCATCATATCAACCATCTTGAAGTTTGTTCCAGTACTTACTTTTTAGAGTGATTACTTATATATCCAACTACTTATTATCATTGAGTACTTACTAGAGTCACGTTCCATGAACTACCATTGTTATCTTTCCATTAACCATTTTTGGCAATGATTAAAAAAGCACCAATGCCTCCTTCTTCAGGATAAAGTTTTAATGAAGACTACTATCTAGGAGTTTATAAGATTATAGAATTGAATTATTATATATTATGTACATTTTTATTCTCTCCAAGACTTCTGCATCCTTCTGTATTAGAACAGATTAAAAAACCCAATAAACTAATAAAAGAAGACATCAGATTGCAAGCTACGCACATATTTTTGTATTAGTTATTGAGAATAGATGATGTTTAAGTAAAATCCAGCAAAAGCATATTATAGATGGAATTGAGGCTGAAAATAACTGTGAATTGCGAGCATGACCTTCTTACATTGCTGTTTCTAGACAAACTGAATTTTTGCAAAGATATGCAATTATAGAAACAAATGTTTAAAGAGTATTGGACTGAATACAAAAAACTATAAACTATTAAATCCACTTAATTTAGGAATTTTTGTAAAACATTCTTGAAAGTGAGGTATTCTGTTCAACTGCTGAGAGGATGAGTCAATCATGATTCATATAGGAGGGCACTGATACCATTGATTTCTATTCAGTGTTTATGCATCCAGTAACAATGTGAATTGGTACCTCGTGGCTTTTTTATAGTCAAAGCTCAATTTTGAAGATTCTGTAGATATGCAGAGTAGAAGACAGCCCTGTCCCAAGCACTTTACAGCCTAAACCTAAAATAAACATTAAAGTACATTAAGCAAATCCTCAGTACTACAGACCAGATTGCTGCCAGAACAAAGCATAAAAAAGTCCCTTATTAATAGTCTATTACCATTACTGCAACATGTATTCATAGCATTTCACTAAAGAAGTGCAGATTTGACTTCCCCAGAAGTTACTGGCAAGCCCACCACTGCACGCATTGCATTTCATGCATAAGTGTCTTTTTCATTTAGTCTTGTGTCATCTCTGTGTAATTACACACTTTGCAAAGACCAGTGATATCAATTCATTTTAGCTTTGTTGTAGAAAAAAGAAATTAAGCTGTTGCAGGAGTAGAAATCCAGTAGAATGTCCCATTCTTTTGGCAAACCTACCAATGTCTCTCTCATTCATTTTCCTTTGCTCAAGTTAAGCATCAAGAATTAGATGCACCACGGCAGGAAATTTACTTGTAAAATTCCTGGAAAATATATTTGATCTGAATTGTGATCTGACAGGAATGTTGCTGTCTTTGTCAGCTGTTGGAGAACTATCTGTTGTCACTGTCCTTGATCCTCTTGTCTCTGAGTCCGTCATTCTGAAAAAGGTTTCTTAATTTCCATCACCAACAGCTATTATCAGTTACTTCTGATTTATCTGTTCTTTTTTTCTCAGCAGTTATATGTAGCATAAGCTGTTATCCCAGGAACTTAGATAGGTCTGAAGGATTTGAGGAGAAAAACCAACCCTACCTATTTTTCATTATTTCAGAAGAACCAAGAACTTCCAAATTCTTTTTCAGGTAACTAAGGAAATCTTACCTTACTAAAGTCTAGACAATATTAAAGTGAAACTGTATATGGCATTACATACAGCTATAATTTTAAAACTAATTAGAAAGGTACTGACAGTAAAAGAATACTTCTGTTTCTTTAGAACAATAACCACATCAGGCTGAGGTAACAGTCGTATCACCTGTATTAAGAGTTGTAAGAAGTTTGTTCAATGTAACACATGTTATTCAGTCTGGAAGCATAAAAAGATAAGCTATCTTTCAGACAACTTTAAAGGAAGAACAGCCACTACTTCAAATAGAGCAACTGTTTGCACACGTAAAGGGTTTTATGCATCTAGTTAGTAACACTGAAGCTAAAATTATGTATGTCTTGGCACTATTAGACCAAAAAGGAATAATATGAAAGTGCAATCCATAATAGAGAATGCCAATGCAAATATACAACATGAAACTAACAGCCACAGCTTGCAGCAAGTTAAGCTCAGAAGCATCTGTCAAAAGCCATATAAAGTAAGATTCAGATGGCAACAGATGGAATAAATCAACAAAATGCTAACAAGGAAATTAAGCAAAGAAGCCACTGAAGGATCTCTGCAAAGACAATTTGGAAAGCTTAAGTCAGATGAAAGTTGTTAAAAGTAGGAATAAAAAAAAAAAAAACAAACGCACAACTTCCTTCTCCTTTGAATTCCAATTTATACAGTTCTCCATAAGTAGCCTTATTTTAACTCAGTGGTAATAGAAAAGCTGATGATTAATCTAAGGAGAGAACAAAAACCTTTGTCTTAAAAAAAGTTCTCATCTCTGTTCCTTGTAGCATGTTTAGTACTCAGTAGCAAAGTCTATGTGCGAAAGGTCAGATGAAAATGGTAGCAGGACTGGGAAAAAATGGAAAGACAGCTGTCCAAAGAAATACTTGCTCTTGGATGCTCTGAAAGAGGAGGAGGTTGAAAACTCAATGAAGAGACACAATGATAAAACAGTTTACACAGAACAAACAACACCGTAGCAATTTTTCATTGTTAGGTTGCAGGAGAGTACTGTAAATCGAAAGTTCTGCAAGAATAAAGATAGAAACAAAGGCTATAAAGGACAATTTCTATAATGCCAAGCATAGGGAAATATCGTAGCATATTGTTTAAAAATTCAGAGTAGCAATTACAAACCCAATCATTTTGAAAAGTCAGATCTGAAGAGAGGAAGAGTGAGTGCTACTAAGATTATTTAATGGAATCGGTTAGGGTCAGTTTGAAAGACTCACCCAGCACAACAGTTTCTACAACAATTCTGGCAATACTACTTCAGTCAAAAATGTTCTCTAAGAAAACTATCATTTATTTTAAGTCCAAGGAAAGAGAAAATGGAAGTTCCCTTTCTCTTCTATCCCCATATTTGCATTTTTGAGGAAGCACATTACTACATGCTTATGTTCAATTTAGCAATCCCAAGGTCCTCCTTCTCTAATACTGTTTCTTACTCAGCATTCTCACATTTTATGTTTTTCATTGTTAGTTTTTATACTGAGAACCTCTTTGTATTCATCTTGATTACATTTTACTCTGCTAACATCTTCCTCTGTTAGCTGCTCTACTTCCTACAGCCTTTAATTTCCAGATTCACAAATGTTAGGAAGCGCTCCTGGATTATTTTTTTGTAAGCAAATATGATTGGTGCAATCTTCATTCTGTCCTTCATTTACTTTATTCTCTCATAGCAATCTTCTTGCCAAGTCTTTTAACTAATGCACACATTGCTTTAGAACCTCATGAAAGTCACATAATCCATTAAATAGGTATCTATTAGATTTCCTATTTTCACTGGATTTGTTGCATGAAAACATTCAGATAAGCAGGGGTGCATAAAAGCAGACTTCATCAAGTGAGTCATATCACAGTCAGTGTATACTCGAACACTGAGGGATGTAAATGCTACCTATCACTTCCTCAAATATAGTTTTACTTTCAATATCTCAGTAATTTGTGAGGTCTCTCTTTTAATTCCTCACCTTGAAAAAGGGTGAAAATTTTTACTTTACCACTTTTTATGATCTGTACATGATTATGACTGCATTCTTGCATGTATGCAACAGATCATCAAATTAATCTGTTGGATATGTGCCCTCTTCCATTCTTCTTTACCTCCTCATGTTCTTAATGAGTCCCCAAAGAATGACTGCCAGAAATTCTGAAACCTGGTTTGCTAGTTCTTTATGAATTTTGCTATCTGGTACTGGCTCCTTTACACATTGAAATTACAAAAAGGCAGTAACCCAACAAAGTCATGGGGGTTGGCAGTAACCCAACAAAGCACTTGGGGGTGTTGGTCAATCTGAAACTTAACAAGAGCCATCAGTGTGTGCTTGCAGCCCAGAAAGCCAGCCGTATCCTGGGCTGCATCAAAAGGAGCATGACCAGCAGGTTGAACGAGGTGATCCTGCTCCTCTACTCTGCTCTCATGACACCTCACTTGGAGTACTGCATACAGTTCTGGTGTCCTTAACATTAAAAGGACATGGAACTGTTGGAACAAGTCCAGAGAAAGGCCATGAGGATTATCAGGGAGATGGAGCACCTCCTGTATGAAGATAGGATGAGAAAGTTGGGGCTGTTCAGCCTGGAAAAGACAAGGCTGCCTGGAGACCTCATAGCAGCCTTTCAGTATCTGAAGGGGGACTATAAGGATGCTGGGGACTGACTCTTCATTAGGGACTGTAGTGATAGAACAAGGGGTAACAGGTTAAATCTGAAACAGAGGAAGTTTAGATTAGATGTAAGCAGGAAGTTCTTTACTGTAAAGGTGGTGAGGCATTGGAATGGTGCCCTGGGTTCAGCAGTAGCAGTCATTTTTTCTCCATCTTAGTAGCTGGTGCACTGCTGTGTCTTTGACGTTCAGCCTGAGAACAGCACTGATAGCACCGATGGTTTTAGTTACTGCTCAGATGTTTAGTCTGACCAAGGACTTTCTGAGTCTTATGCTCTGCCAGGGAGGAGGGGAAGCCGGGAGGAAGAAGAGACAGGACACCTGACACAAACTAGCCAAAGAGGTACTCCATGCCACAGCACGTCATGTCCAGGACATAAAAACTGGAGGCAGCAACCCAAAAGGGTTAGATCACTGCTGGGTAGGGCTGTGTATCAGTCAGCAGGTGGTGAGTGGTTGTATTCTCTTCCCTCATTACTTCCCTTGTCATTATTATTATTGATGGTAGCAGCAGTGGTTTGTGTTATACCTTAGTTACTGGGCTGTTCTTATCTCAACCCGTGGGAGTTACATTCTTTCAATTCTCCTCCCATCCCCCCGGGAGCGGGGTGGGGGGAGAAAGGGAGGGGAGTGAGCGAGCAAACTGTGTGGCTGATTTACAGCTGGGCTTAAACCATGGCAAATGGGTTGCCCAAGGAAGTTGTGAATGCTCCATCACTGTCAGTGTTCAAGGCCAGGTTGGACAGAGCTTTGGGTGACATGGTTTAGTGTGAGGTGTCCCCGCCCACGGCAGGGGGGTTGGAACTGGATGATCTTAAGGTCCTTTCCGACCCAAACTATTCTATGATTCCATGATTCTATAAGAGTCTAGAGCACAATCCTATGTGAAGAGGCTGAAGGAAGGTTGTTCAGCCTGTAGAAACAGAAGTTGAGTGCAGGCCTTATTGCTTTCTATAACTATCTGGAAGTAGGTTAAGCAAGCTGGGTGTCAGTATCTTCTCTCAAGTAAGAAGCTATAGGACAAGCAGATATGGTCTCAAGTTGTACCTGTGGAAGTTTATATTGGATTTTAGAAAAAGATGTCTTCACCAATAGAGTTGTCAAGTGTTGGAACAGGCTGCCCAGAGGAGTGGTGGAGTCACTGTCCCTGGGGATATTTTACAGAGCTGTAGATACTGGTGCTTAGGAACATGGTTTAGTGATGGGCTTGGCAGTACCAGGTTAATGGTTTGACACAGTGATCTTAAAGGTCTTTACCAGTCTAAATGATTCTATAATTCTATCGCTGAGGTCGTGCATCCAGCCTGAACTTTCAAAATTCCATACTTACTTACTTACTTTCCGTTACTTAAATACTGCAGTGTACAAAAGTAATGCTGAATTACTGTGTTGGTTTTTTTTCCCCACTTAATTTAAACATCATTCCTTAAGAAATTTCTGATTAAGGAAAAAGAGTTGATACAGACTTATTTAGAAAGCCTTGGTGCAACTAAAAATAAACCCCAAAATCCAAAAATAAACCTTGTGCTTTTTTGTAATGTAAAGGATCACCTCCCTCGACCTGCTGGTCACACTCCTTCTGATGCAGCCCAGGATACGGTTGGCTTTCTGGGCTGCAAGCGCACACTGCAGGCTCATGTTCATTTTTCCATTGGCCAGCACACCCACGTCCTTCTCTGCAGGGCTGCTCTGAATCTCTTCTTTGCCCAACCTGCTAATATTATATTTTTTAAAAACAATAGTACGTCACTTACTCAGGAACAAATGTTAAACCAAATAAAAAGCAGGGTATTTAATTGCTTCTACCTTCGGTTCACAGAGGCTTGCAGTTGTGTCTGTCCTGATTTTCATTTTTCAGAAGTCTGAACTCTGCTTCTGTTTTTATTGTGAATGTGTTTTGTGGAATTAAATAGTTTACTACACAATAAACATTATGCTCATCTTTTTTGATATTTTATACTACGCAGCAGTAATAATGCTACAGAGCATTTTTTTGAGACATTTTCATAGAAAAACAGTTGTCAAAATATGTATCTTTCTTTAAAGTCCTTGTAAGAGTAGTGATATTTGCAGGCAACCCAACACCATCAACTAGTTGCTTAGAAACCTTCTTTAACCCTTTTCTCTTAAGTTTTCTAATTAACATGAAAAGGTTAAAGTAAGAGCAGTTGTTTCTAACCTGTATTTAGTTTCTAGTTTATTGCTTCTTTTTAAGCCTGGATAAAGCGATTGTGTGCCTGAAGCTTCATTTTCCAGACGTATCAGTTGATCTAGTAAAATGCATGGCCTCACCCTAGTAATCTTGATCCTTTTATAAATGTTATATGTGGACCTTTATAATAAAATATGCATGACATGTGGACTTGCTTGCCAATAAGAAGAGGAAGTCTGGCAGTATGGGATGCGAAAGAGTCACACTTTTAAAATCACTCTATAGAGCCTATTTGCCTCTATAGAAAACATCTTGATGTTGCCACTTTGTGTAACGTGGTAGCAGTGCCTTCTCCAACCCTGCAAGGTACCTGCCTATCCCTGTGTGTGACGTGAAGGCAGCTCTTTTTGCTGGCTGTCCCCCTGAAATATGGAAGTCAAGCTCTGCTTATGCTAAGCTTGCTCTATTAAAAATTATTGGTGAGTTAGTGGCTGAGTTGAAATAAGCCCTCTTGGTTCCATGCATCTGCCTCTTTAGGATACCAGCTTTAAAAACAGGCATGTGGATCCTTCGGATGAAAGAAGCATGTGTACTAATTTACCTTGTGGGGTAGCATGTGTAGCCCATGTCCTATCATCCTTGCTCAGGTGATTCTCCTGATCTGAGATCTTGAAGCGATAGTATTTCTGCTTTCCACAGCCATAATCAAACAAATGCTCAATAGATTCATGAAAAAGGATACATGCCACCAGTGGTCTATTTTAGTCACATCTGGGATCTTTCATGTGCAAATCTGGACTGTTTAATTGGCCAAAATTGTTTCTTCATTCTCAAAAGTCTTTTATATATAAATCATCATCCAGAAGAAATGAATGAGTGCTACAACCCCCTTCTCTTGGAAGATAACACAGGAGGCTCTGGGGAGCATGACTTTATTAGTAAGTCAGGACAAAGTGCGAGGCTGTATATATAGCTGACAGCAGCCCTGGCGTTTTAACTCCTGTGCTGTGCTTGGCTATGCCTACACAGCCCTGCTTTAGGACAGAATTGGGTCCATCGAGTTGAGCCACATGATGGTTTGTGCCTGGCATTAGGCAATTGTGCAGTCAGGTCTATCTAGACAGATCATGCCATTACCCTTGATAAGAAAAGGCATTTTAGAGACAGTTCCGTAAGTCCTGACCACCTCACCTGTGCGGGAGTGCTTTTTGAAGCATGCCATTTCACACCGAAAATGCAAAGCGTCCCTTGTCATATTTGCAGAGCGCTCTGAAAGCTGCTGGTTCAGCAAGCCTCCCACCTTGGTTTTCTGTTCCTTTAAGCCATGTCCAATTCCAAACTGCTCTGTAGCCCTGAAACAAGCAGCACTATTATTGAATAAAGAGCCTGCAAACAGGGACAGCTCTGAGAGCAAGTTTCATAACCACTGTCCCCCACTGGGAAAAGCAGTCCCAAGCCAGTGAGCCTTGCCAGGCAGATCCAGCATCTTTTGTCCATTTGGACAGAAGACAAGACCAGATGCCAGGCTCTCCTGTAGGGAAGGTTTTGCAGGTCCTCTGAAGCAGCTTCTTGCTGCTCCTGAGTTTAAGCTCAGGGAGGGTGTGAAGGAAAGGAGCAAATGCAAAAATTTCCTTCCCCTTGAGAATCCATGTTCCTCCCGCACTTGTTTTGATTTTAGGCACAGGAAAAATACCACTGAGAGTGGTAAGTCTGTCTTCTCCATAATAGCAAGCACCCATTTCAAGTGGGATTCATCCAGGCAGAGAAATGGTTAGATCATGGAGAAGGAGCTGGAGCTTTCCTAGGAATGATGATGAGTGAGGGCCCAAGGGAGCAGTGGGGCTATGACCCAGCTATGTCCCACAGACCATTTGAAGTTGCTGATGGTGATCAGGCTGATGCAACAGTGCTGACTCTCCCGCTTTTCACAGCAGTCCACAGTTGTACATGGATTTGGAGAAGACTGCATGGAGACTTCTTAGGAGACCTGAAAGGAACCTACAAGGATGCCAGAGAGGAGCTCTTCATTATGGACTGTAGCAATAGGGCAAGGGGAAATGGGTTTGAACTTAAGCAGGAGAAGTTTAGATTACATATAAAGAAGAAGTTCTTTAAGGGTGATGAGGTGCTGGAACAAGGGTGCCCAAGGAAGTGAAAAATGCTCCATCCCTGGCAGTGTTCAAGGCCAGGTTGGACAGAGCCTTGGGCAACACAGTCTTGAGTGAAGCACCCCTGCCCATGGCAGGAGGGTTGGAACTAGATGATTCTAAGGTCCTTTCCAACTCAAACCATTCTATAATACTATGACTCTATGATTATGCAGCCTACTAAAAGTATTTCTCCTGAACAGAGGGTTGCTGTGTGTGGCACTCCAGACTGATGGGTTTCCCCCTTGTCTCCCGTTTGATAATTCTCAGTTCCCTGGCTTAGGTGGCTCAAGCACCCCTGCGCTCTCCTCATTAAGGTGTCTTGCTTCTCACCCCCACCAGGATCTCCCTTCCTGCACTCTTCAGCCAGCTCCGTGTCTCTTCATCCTTTATTTGTCAATCCTGTCTCGCCTCACTGTATCTTCATTCCTCTGGCTTCTTTCATCATTCTAGCTCCATTTTTCACCACCTTTTCCCTACTGATTTTCTCTTGTGGTTTGAATAGCATGCAGCAGTGACAGACACCTTGTCCCACTTGTTTTTCCTCCTCCCCTTTAGTCTGGCTTTCATCTGCTGTGCTTTCAAGTCTTTTCAAAGAGTGCTGAGGTATCGGTGAAGGTGTGAAACACTGAACTGGAAAACACGAACATTTTTTGTCTTCTTTTGGTAATCTTACTGGGTAAGGAGATGAACTGTGGGTGATACTACTCTGTAGCAGATACACTAAAGAGTTAGAGCTCAAGCAGGTGAAGGTTTATGAAGCCAGTTCTTTGGAAGAGGCTCTCCTAAGGCAGTCAGCTCTAGGTTTGGCTGGCCATCCCTCTGCTTTCAGACTTACATTTGCACTAACACTATTACTTTCCACATCAATGCTGTGCCCAGCTCCATTTACACTGATATGCTTCCCAACATGATGCTTTGGTTTTTCCCATGTTACCAGATCTGTCCCCTGGATTCTGGCACTTTTGCAGGGCTCACCTGGTACCATCTGGTTTTGGGCAGGCAGTGCCTAGGCTCAAGACCTGGCAGGCCAGATGCTGGGGGCTGTTGTGAGGCAGAGGGCATGGTTCACTTTTATATGCGATGTGACCATCTTGCTGAATCCTTATTTTTTGCTTAGCTGGCCAAATTTGAAGCAATGACTTAAAAAAAACCACCCTGGTAAAATCTCTTCAAGTGCATAGAATCGTTCAATGTGTTGCTGATTTCCTCTTCTGAGGAAATCAGAAGGCTGCAGCAAGGCACCAGCCTTTCAGGCACACCAAGTGTAAAGAGTCTTGCAGCTTTCAAATTTACAGCTGTCCAAAGCAAATGTGCAAACTCAGTGGAGTTTGTTTATTTAATTCTGCTTTATAATACCCTTAACTTGATACCAAGTAAAAGAAACAATCTGGCAAAGACATCATTAAACAGATTAATAAGGACTGGATGACTCATTTTGTTTGAACAAATGTATTATTTTGCAATCAGAAGTACAAATGTTAACCAGCTTTATTTTTAGTTGAAAATGTCAAGAGGTCAGAAACAATTAAAGCAACTGTATGGTGGGAGTACCCAGAGTTTGTGTTCTCTTGGATTTACACCTTACTAAAATTGCTTTTATTGCAGCTTAGTGACTTACTAACATTTTTCTGATAAGATAATGGGAAATGACTGTGTAGGCATATTTACTAGTAAGAAGAGATTAGAGTCAAACAGAAATGGAGCATACTTTTCATTTTAACAGAACAAGAGCCGGAAAGCTGAGAGGATCTACTTTTTCCTTGCATGATTTCAAATATAGTGATTGTATTTTAAAAGGAATGTCTGATGTGCTTAGGACTTTTATGTCAGCTCAGAATTCGGTGTTTCGAATATCAGCTGCAAGATATTTTATGTTGCAGCTCCTCCTCTGAAAGCTTATTGTGTTTAGAGAAAAAAAGAATGTGATGTTAAAGTGCAAAGAGCACCTAACTGCAGCTCAGCAGCAGGAGTGCTTCAAGAACCAGCACTTTGGCATCAGGAGGTGCTGCTGTTGAGCCTGTCCCTTGCAAGCCACGCACTAGCAAGGTTAGAGGCAAATTTAGGGAAGAATGCTCCTTTTGCTGCTGCCAGTGTCAGGGGGTTGGAATTACTGGCCCTATGTAATTAGGCACCATGAGCTCACTGGTGCAGCATCTCACTCAGCCTGTTCCTGGTGCACCCAACATAGCAGAGGCTCCACCTGAGTCACCTGCAAGGCCATCATCTCTGGTGTGGCTGCTCTGCTGGAGGTCACCATGGAGCTTGTATGATCCCAGGAGGATGGCAGGGGGTGATGGCTCAAGGGGGTTTGGATGCTCTGTACCAGGGGTGCTGGTGATGGCAGACAGTTCCAGTATTGCTCTGCCTACTGTTGCATCCACAGCCTGAAACTTGCTTTGTGCTCTCACTAATGCCTGATCTGCTTCTCATCCCCAGCTGGAACACCTTGGTAACTGTGTGTTCTCTGTAACAGGTCCGGATCGAGGACGACATCGCAGTGACAGCCAGTGGAATGGAGCTGCTAACCTGTGTCCCACGTACTGTTGAAGAAATAGAGGCTTTCATGGCAGAAGGCCAAAGCAGTGCCAAGTCTTTTGAGTGCCTCTCCAGCCAAAAGCAGTAAACTTAGGATGATACTTACTGTCTAAGCTAATCACTCATTATTCTGATTTAATGCTGCATCATATACAGTAAACCACACCAAATTCTTAATAGCAAGAGAGGCAGGCAGGCTATTAGCTGGAATGATCCATTAATTAAAAATGAAGGTAGAAGGCTTCAGCACTTGATATCCAAGTAACTCAAGTGCTGCTGCTTCCCATCAGCAGTTTACATTGCCAAGTGCCACCTGAATAACCCTCCTGCATTAACAGTGGGACTTATATTGCTGTCAGATCTCAGCTCAGAATTATTTTGCAATTAAGTCTGAATTTTGGTGATTGGGACTCAATAATTATCTGAATGCTGTCAGCAGTTGTAACAATCTAAGTCCTTTTTTGAACTTCATTGCAGGTACTGTGAAAATCATAGAAGAAAAAACAGCTGTTCTCAGTGAACATGACACATTTTTCTTCCAGATCTTATTTCAGTGTCAATGGAGTACACAGAACCAAATTTTTATTAAAATTACCCTTGGCATCATCTGTGCTCACAACTTTGTGGTCATTATGCTCTTCTGCTTCAGTTCCTGCTTCTTTATCTGATCTTTCTACCAGTTTGTGCTCCGGAAACTTTGACCCATTGTTAGCTAGATCTATCTGCTCTGGGTATTGGGTGCACTGATCCTTAACACACAGCCCAGTGCTTATTAGATTTGTCCATCTATTTGTTCCTTAAAAATGTTGATTGCTGTGACATTGACAAACCTTAGAAATAACAAAAAGGGAGAATCTTTGCTGCAGGGCTCAGGGTCATTCAGCAGCATATGCTGTGCAGAATGATAGAGTATTTTTAACTATCCAGTGTTAGCTGGTTTACAATGAAATCATGTCAGCTTTATTTGGATACAGCACAAACATAGTAATAAAGATCATAACTTGATTTTCCATTCATGCAAGGTTTAAATTACCCAAAGAGACCTTTCTTTACTGTAGTTGTTCATCAGCCTGCAGTAGAGTAAATACATTTCTTGCATCATAAAATAGCACTAGTTGCTGTAACTACATAAAAATAATCTTGGTCACTTTATGAACACATCAAACTACTGTTTGGTCTTCAGGCTCTGTTGCCCAGTTTGAGCGCAGAGGTGCATCAGAACGTCCCTCTGCCATGCAGAGGGGGACTGAAATCACAGCAGGATGTTGGGGACTTTCTGGGTGATACCACTTGCCAGATTAGTTTTCCCATTGTGAAGGTTGACTTGATTGCCTCAGTGTTGCAGTCTGTTGCTCACATCCTGTCACTTTATTAACAAATGAGTGTATTTACATTTTTTTAAAGGTTGCTGGGCACTGGTTTGTAAGGGGTAAGTGCAGGAGGTCTTGATTGTGAAGGGGAAGGGGCAAGAAGGGGAGGGTGTGGGATTTGTAGCTTGTATTTGCAACTGCGCTAATGCTTCCTTCTGTGATCAAGTGTCATGCCTCTGAAATGTAGTACTTGTGCAGAGGACATCAGGCTTTGCTTTGATAGCTTTTCAGATTCAAGAACATATAAACTACGCTAGCACTGCTTCAGAGTTGTCTGCCCCTAAAACTTGGGAGTTTTTTCCAGTGTAAGACAGTGCTCATGGCCTCAGCCCTCTTCCCTCAGCGTCCAAGTGTTTTCCTGCTCTGAACACACCCATGGGATCACTCACTGCTTTGGGCACTCTGAAACCTGCTGTTGCTTGGGTTCAATTTCCAAGTAACACCTCAGAGATTTAAAAGAAAAAAAAAAAAAAAAAAAGGAGTTTTGGAATTGTTTCAGCTAAGCTGTAACCCCAGTCTAGTTAATAGGCCTTTCCCTGCCTGTGATTAATCTTGGCAAATATTGGCCTCTGCTGCTGCAGAACAGGTCGAGCAATCTGGCATGCTGCAGAAGGCAGAACTGGTTCTGCTTCGACATGTACCAGCGAACAAACCCTGCCACAAGTGAGTTCTGCTGGAGAGAGCTTGCTCACGCAGCCAGCTGCTCTGTTGTTTGCTTGCCCAAGACATGGGTGCGTTTTGGGCTGGGATGGTGTGCTGTCTCCCATTTTCCCTCATTATCAGGCCCATGAACTTGATGAATATGAATTTCATCCTTCCTTCCAGAAGTCTGTTCTGTAATTATGATAATTTTTATCCACTAAAGAAAAAAGTGAATAAGAACTTTTTTCTAAATTGTGTGTGTGTGATGCAGGGAATTAACCCTTTTAATAATGGCAAAAAAAATTAATACACTTTAAACATACGGGGGGGGGGGAATACAGGTTATGGCAAACTTTCTTTTTGACTACATTAGGAGATTTTAGGCTGTTTGTTACCTTTATTTTCCCAAATGCTTTTCCCCTTGGTGCAAACAGACTCCAATAAAGTGGCACCAGAATAAGTGTGTTATGTTGAGCAAGTTGCTGTGTTTAGAAAGGGCTGAGTGCTCCTGAACCCATCTGTTTAAACTGTGTCAGCTCCCTGGGGTTGGATGCACTTGGGATTTATCTGCAGGGTATAATTAAAGTGGTAGAGCCTCCTAGTGCTTGTGGAGTCTAGAGTAGCAAAAACATGGGAATGTTGCCTGGTAAAATGTACTGTGCTCCTTCTTCTAGTGACAAGCACTGTATTCTGTCACAGACTATAGCTGTTAAGAAAAA
This sequence comes from Psilopsiagon aymara, assembly GCA_024733675.1. NCBI lineage: Eukaryota > Metazoa > Chordata > Aves > Psittaciformes > Psittacidae > Psilopsiagon > Psilopsiagon aymara. The sequence goes on along the minus strand of JANRGW010016802.1, from coordinate 8,132 downwards.
TATGTCAAAAAGGAAAACCTGAACTTTTATAGGCCTATGCTGAAATTTTCTTGTGTAGATGAAATTTTCTTTTTAGGAAGGAGAGTCATCCAAGTCACCTGCTGTGGGTGTTCTGTGCTTTGCAGTGGCATTTTGCTGTCACACAGTCTGGGCTGCTGCACCCTGGGGCAAAGCCTCACCTCTACCTTTGCCTCTCAGAGTTCTGAGACAGACTGGTTTCATAGACTGGTTTGGGTTGGAAAGGACGTTAAAGCTCATCTAGTTTCAATCCCCTGCCACAGTCAGGGACATCTTCCACTAGACCAGGTTACTCTAAGCTGTGTCCAGCCTGGCCTTGAATACAGCCAGGGATGGGGCAGCCACAGCTCCTCTGGGCAACCTGTGCCAGTGTTTTACCACCTTCACAGCAAAGACTTTTCTCCTAATAGCTAATCTAAATCTCCCCTTTTTGGCAGGAGGGAGCTTAGAATAATAGACTGACATTTTCCTTCCAACCAAACTCTCACTGAGGATAGATTTAATATTATAATTTGTTATAATCTTGGGTTCATGACTTCACATATTAAAGTGATATGTGGCACACAGCCTACACGCTTCCCTAGGCAATCAAAGAAAGCGTGGAGACTGCCAAGCCAGAAATGCCACTGTGCAAACAAATGACTTTTCATAACTAACTTGGTGGTTTTATTTTAGACAAGAAGGAAGTGGAATCGGAGCTGTCAGGAGTAACAGGTGGAGAAGGCACCCTCCACAGCATCAGAAAGATTATTACTCCTACTCAAAGATATTTAAGAAATCATTTGGAGTCCCTGTTGTGGTTATTAGGGGAAGATCCAACACCAGCCAGTCAACAAGGCCACATAATCCCAATTCACAGAGCTGACAACTGACAAGCTCCTGCCCTTTGCATAAGAGTAGGTAGACAGTTAACAAATACGGTGCTTTCACATCACCTTTTTCCTTGTAGTTTTTGGTGTTCTGTTCCTCCCCCTTTTAATTGCAGTACATTTTCAGTCTTAAATTTCTTCTGGTTTTGTTTTTTTTGGTGTGGTGATGTTACTGTTTTTAAATCAGGAATTAGCCAAAAGTGTAGTAAGGTTTTGATTCTTTCCATTCAGTAAAAACCTGTGTGAAAGACAGAAATGGAGACTGTTGCACTGATTTCTCAATGACAGCTGCTTGAGGGAGGCACCTCTGCATTTGAGGAAAATACAAAAGGGACAGGAAAAAGGAGGTCAGCACTTGAAGCAAAAGTGTTTTATTAGCTTCTGATATTTCAACCCTACCTACTTAAGCTGCAGCTAGAAACAACAAAAAAAAACAAACGTATCTATCTTTGTAAAAAGACTACCAAACAATCCATAAAATTTTTCCACATGTATTAAAAGTTTGAATTCAAAATAAAACTGTCAAGGTTTCGTTTTCTAACAGCATCTTCATGGAGATAATATCCAAGTTCTCTTCCTAAGTACAGATACAAGGCAAACAAGCATCCTACAAAATAATCTCTAGAAAAAGGTAGTGTAGGAGGGAAGTTAAGACAGTGTAATAATCCCCTAGTCAGACACAGGTTAAATGTAACACAACCATACCATCAGTGAAATACTTTAAAATGAAAATAAATTAAGGTTACATCAAAGTTCCTGCTTTACTTGTATTCTTTAAATCCTCCATATAGAACATACCACTGCATTATGGATCATGGTAAAGACGTAGCACTAGCATTACAAAAGTTGCTGTAGAAAAACTTTCATGAAAATAAAACAAGACTGAAGATACTCCTTCACACAACTGTGTGATGGCTATAGGAATTCCACTGAATCAGTTCTTCAGACTAGGGCTGTTTTAAAACCACTGCAAATACAAGATTTTGGTTGTAAATCTGAGCAGCTATGAAAGTGGAGATGAATGTCAACGAGCAGTGATCCATACATTCTGGCCTAACAGATGCTGTCTTACCCGTTTCATTTCTTAGACAAGCCGCACACATTTTGTTCTTCCCAATACCTGCACCCCAGCAAGAATGCAATTTTGCAGAGCACAGGTTTTTGGAAGCATTTTGACATATTGTGAAAACCAGAACCTTGTTCTCATAACACCCCAGTCAGTGTGTGAGCAATGTGAACGCAGGCTTAGAATTTGGCTTTGTTACTCTGCTGCTTTACCTCTTATACATGATGCTTCAGACCCACTTGCCATTTGGAAGCCAAGTGCCTGTAATATATCATCATAATGTACTCCTATTTTTCTAGAAAACATCAGTGTCCCAGCTCACTATTACTACACACCCTTCCTATTAACTGTAAGAGGGCAGGAAAGACCAAGTGGTGCTTTATAGGGCTTCCTTTATAGATTTAAAGTTGTCCACCACATCAGAAACCAAACACCCTCCACGGCCTTTCAGTTCTGTAGTATGTAATGGGGAAAACAAAGGTCCTAAACACACTTATTTAAAGGTACTTAAAAGTCGTTTTATCCAATTATGAGTTCCTGATACTACAATGAACCATCCTGCTGGCTTCCTCCCATTATGCAAACTATAAGTGCACATTTCTGTGAAAATGCTATTTCCCTAATACTAAGCTCCTTGGTGGCTATCAATTTAGATCTGCATTTATCAGATACATCTTTTAGCGGAAAAATTTATTTTAAAATGAATGCCTAAGCAGTTTCTGGTTTAATTGTATCAAATCTTCAGTGTTAAATCTAAAAAGAAGAAAATCGCCACAAAATGATAGTTAAAAGAATGGAGTTTTTGCTTGGTTACTGCGTGGGCATTGCAGACAAGCTGCACCTCGAGAGTTCATTTCATAATGTTGCAACAGTGTCTACTGTCCATCATTTTCTGGATTTGTTGTGGTGGTTTCAGTGCCAACAGGTTGCACATTGTCTGCAAGGCTGTGTGCATGCTCAAGGAACAAGTCTTTCAGTACGCTCAGCTCCTTGGTCAGGAGCTTGATTTTTGCCTCCAAACGTTCATTTTCTTCTTTGAGCTGGTTGACCCTTTGCAGCGTGTCTTGTGCTTTCTGCTTGCTTTTTAACCGGCTCTTTTTCACTGCCATGTTGTTTCGCTCTCTGCGCTTACGATACTCATCACTGTTCCTATCCACAAAGGAATTTTTCTTTCCCTGTTTGCTCGGAGGCACAGCTTTGCCTCCACCACCAGGACTAACAGGCACCAGCTGGGGAACCTGCTGCAAACCACTGGTGTGCGCTTGGGTGTGAATCACGCTTACTCCATTCACATCTGTAGTGGTGTTCTGTTGGGATGTCTTGCTCATTTGGACAGTCTCTTCTTGGACACAACAGAATTATTAGGAGGCTGAAAATGATTATGTTTCTAGAAGGTGTTTCCAGCAGGTCTTCACATGGATTATGGGGAAGGTGAACCTAGTGGGAAAAACAACAACAAAAAAAGCTATTAAAGGTGCTGGCTTCAGCTACAACCTTATACATCACTGGCTTTTAGCTTAAGGGACTGATGGTACATCTGGCAATAACACATCACAACTGTGCTGGAAGTGGTCAAGCTGCCAGCTACATTTCAGAAACCTCTCGAATGTATTTGGATTGGAAGGGACTGTTACTGGGTCATCTAGTCAAGCTGTTTGTATTGTTCACTGGCTTTACTCAGTTATTCCAAAGCCATCCCTGATGGATGGGTGTCTAGCCTAGCCTTGAATATCTCCAGTTTCACAACCTCTGTCTTGGCAACAGGTTCCACTGTCTCACTTTTCCTCCAGTTATATAATTTTCTTAATTTTCAGACTGGAGTTTTCCTTCTGCAGTTTAAACCTATTAACAGCCTGACTCTTGACCAAGAGGACTACTTGATCCTTGTCCTCTTCATATCATCCCTCTGGGCGTATGCACAGACAGATTCCTCCCTGGTTTCTTTCCTCTGGAGTTAGGGTGCTCAGACTGTGTACCTCCCCGGGAGCATCTTAACAGCACTTGCTCCTGAAGACGATGTCCACATCGATGACTGTTTTAAGATCTTACCAAGTAGAAAAAAACAATTATGCAAAAAGGTAGTGTGCTGTGATGGCTGTGACTGAGTGACAGTAAAGCACAAGCAAGGTAAGACAAGCTAAACTTGTTAACAGTACTGTAAGGAGCAGGTGGGACAGGAATGTAGGGTGATGGCAATGTGAGAATCACTACACTGCAAAGACAGAGGACTGTTGCCACCCATAGGAAGACAACAGCCACAGCTGAATTGTCCACAAAATACATTCCCCTGCTGTAGCTCCTGCACCAGTTACTGCTCACTCTTCTTTCCAGCAAACAGGCCTGACAAGCACGACACCCTCTCGCTGTCTCGCATTCTCCCACTGCTGCAGTCAGCCTGCTCCTGACCCTACTGGTGGCTCAAGGAGGACTCCAGCACAGCTGCTGCCAGGACATGGCCCTGTCAAAGCCAACAGCTGCTCCCCTTCACTTCCCATCTCACAGGATGACCTCCTAAACGCCTAGGAGAGAAGTCTGGGAGAGAAGAGGGGAAGGGCAGCAGGGTTCTTCTAAGTTCCTGAAACATCTACTTATGGCTCCAGTGATCAGCCAAACAAGTGATGATTTCTTACCATGTTCAATAAAAGTATAACTGGTATAAAACAATCCTACTCCAAGATCAGACTCCACTGCAGAGGGACAGCTCTCTGCTCTGTCACACACATGCAGTATCATGACTAGTGTTCAACATCCTCCTTGCCCATCCTCAAGAGGACCCGCTGAGACAGCAAGCAGTTGAAGTTAGTGATGAGCAATGTAACACCAGCATCCAATCCAGGAATTATGGCTTGCATCTGTAACAGCACGAGAGACAGATGACTGCATTCCTGTGTCTACCTGATCAATGGAAATGGTGAGGTGTTTGTAAACAAGCTGCTGTGTGTCACTGGTCTTTCTAAACTCGGGGGTTCAAGTTCATAATGTTTACTGGTCTTGTTTGTTTCTCCCAGCAGTGTGAGCTGCTGGATTACCTTCTAGGGTATCATTAAAAAAGTTAAAATTCTGTCTAAATAAATTGCAAATTTTCTTTTGTACTGAGGGAGCCAGGACAAGAGGCAGCTGCTGTGTAGTTCAGCAAAATTCACAGAAAAGCCTAACAAGTTTGGCTTGAATGCTATTCAAAACTAACATTCTCTCACTAAGAAGTCTTCTTGCTTAGAACAAGTGATGTATGAGTGCACCCACACCCCTCCTATCAGGAAATCTTTCTATTTTTGGATTTCAGAGTAGAAAGCAACCATCAACTCTTTCTGACATCTGCATAGCTAAATATGTATATACATACCTGTCTAACCATTGTATTTAGTATTTTCCTGATTTCAACTCTTAAAGCAACTCTTAAAACTACATCAAGTCTTGGATTCTGATTGAATTAACGATTTGGTTCGGCAATTAAACTGAATATAGAGCTAACAAGATGTAAATACCAGACTGGCAGGGCCAGTTGTAGTAGCTGTGCGTGTGTGATGGCACAGACATTGTTAGTCAAACTGCAAGTGTATGTTCTTCTTGAAGCATATACTGGCTTTATCTCACCTTTAAATACGGGATTTCTGTAGTCCTCAAAGAGTATATAGATAGCTGTTAGACTGCCTACGACAGCTGAATTTTTCCACTGATTTTTAGCATCTGATTCTCAAAGTGACAGTATGCTCTACTGTCTTCTCCATTTCAACAGATTACAGTGCTTGCTGACTTCACCTGGACAGCCCAGCTAAGGAACCCATACCATTTTCATGATCTGTTTCATGTGCTTCATGAAATACTGCAGGGGAAGGGGAGGATCCTGCCCCCAAAGGCACCCCACCCCATGTGCAACAAGTTTCTTCACATCACCAGGTTCCATGTGCTACTTCTCTCTACACTATTGAAACCTTTAATATTGCTTTAACGTTCCCTTCAGATCTCTATCACATTCCCTTGTAATTCAACAGGGAAATTATTTGTTCCATTAAATCAAATTTTAATGGAGTATTTCAGTTGGGTAGTACACAGGTATGAGCAGAGAAGATGAACCAATGTCACATCTCTCAAGCAAGCATTCCAGCCCTGCTAGAACAGATGGTCCCTCGATTCCTTCCCACTGGAACTGATCCATATTGTATCAAGTAACCATTTGATAAGTGAGACACACTCTTATCTAGCTTGATGATCAGAACTCTTACCTGGGAGAGATGACACCTGGATACCTGTCCTGTTCCAACTAACATTTATGCAAAGCAAGCAGCACTAACTGCACTGTATCACAGATAACCCAGGAGTGGTAACAGCTGAGGTTTGGAACTGTTTTTCCCCCTGGTTATTTGGAGGCTGGATCCCTATTACCAACTGTCAGTTCTTCAACAGAAGGACAAGAAGGAAGGATATCCTGGACAGCAGCAGGTGCTACATGTCATCCTTCAAGGAAAACTGCAAGGAGATTTAAAGACAGAAGGTACAAGAGGGGGCTCTCACAAAGGGTTGGGTAAAGGACACAAGCGTCATGAGGGCAGGGAGGCAGACAGGTCTCAAGAGTTCATTTCTCAGACGCTGTCACACAAACACAGCTGCTCTGCTCCTCTCCTGCACAGGTTGGTTTCCTGTAAATGGATGACAACCTCAGCACAGCAAGAGGCAGCTGCTTGGAAATCCACCCAGTTACCCAGCATCTTGTTCCCATAAAGCTGCTAATCAGCTAAAGCTCAGCAACAGCCCCAGGCTGGGTCCACCCAGCACATGGTAGTGTTTCCCGTGGACAGTTAGAACTGCCTTGTTTTCTCCTTGAGCCCCCAGCTGGCCACCCAGGACACCAACTGGCCACCCACTGCAGCATACGTAACAGCTGGTAACTCAGAGATGTCTTCTCAGGCAGGTGTTTCTTACTGTCTGACAGCGCTCCTCAGGGACCACAAAACCTCCCAGGCAAATCAAGACCTTTATTTTGCTTTCATAGGAAAAAAAAAAAAAAAAAAAGCTTCTGTTTGTTTTGGCTAAAAACAAAAGATGTGTTTTAATTTGTTAATTAAATCAGGTTGGATTTTTTTTACTTGGCAGAAAAGGGGAAAAAAACAACACAAAGTGCTTCTCTCTGCTTCCTTTCTGAGATGTGACTGTGTTGATTCTGATCTTAGTCAAGATTTGTTTACTGCACAGTCATTTAGCTGCCTTGTCTAACGCAAAATCAGTCCCAACCTGCACAGCAATAGATGGCCTCCCCTGTCACCAACTTCAGCAGGAATACTCCAGTAGGATCTGACTTTAAATCCAATGACCCTGTATAAAGAACAGCACAAAGCTCCAGCTGTACTGGCTCAACACTGGATGGACCCACTCCTGCGTCGTTTTCTGCCCACTCCCACAGGCAAGTTAGTAGGAGTTGATGGTAACTCTCGCAAACTGAAGGCTACACAACTTTGACACTGGGTAGTTCAAATCTACCACCTGTAGCCAGAACTGACAAAATCACCTTCTGGTATTTGTATCGGAATCTGGTTTTTTCCATACAGCTTAAAAGAAAAATACACTCCAACATCCTTAAAAAAATGCACTCGGAACATCTGAACTATGTATTTTAATTGCAGGTTGGCAGCATCGATGACAGAACCACAAACAATCCCAGGTACCAGGAGGCAAGGAGGTATTGATGTGATCCCGAGTTGTAATGTAGGCAGCTATTCCTAAAGATGAACTAATGCCTTAATCCAAAAGTTTTGAAAATTACAGATCTGTATACTTTCTGAAGAGGAATTATAACCACTATTGCTGAGGACAGCACCGCATTGCCTTAATGCCTGTTTTTTCCCACCAGATGTCAGAGCTAAAACCGACACCAGGCGTTGTGCTCTATCTGCTTTGGAAGTTGTGCCTCGACCTGTAAAACTCTGTGGGGAACCACAGAGATCTGCCGAGACATTCAGACCTCCACTGCGCGCCCTCGCAGCGTCCCGATCGTTACAGCGCGGCGTCCTCGGGCAGCAGCGGCCGCTCGCTGACCCTTCCCAGGCCGGCCGCACTCGGTAACAGCCGCGACACCGGCGCGGCCCCGCTGTCAAACGCACCTGGGGGCGCGCCGGCCCGGCCCCACTCCCCCGGGGCTGCGGGACCGGACCCACCGCGGGCACCAGGCCCGCTCCTCCCGTCTC